>CACRXK020011891.1:0-15759 GCA_902702795.2 Paramuricea clavata
CAACAGATGGTGAATTGTCGACTCCCTGTCTCCCCCTTCAAAAAATCGATACCTATTGACCTTTAATTAGTATTGGTGTCTTATCAATATGAATAATAAATTCTGACATGCATTATAATGTCAAATATTCTTGACCATTGAACTTCCATATCTATTAATAGCAACTTCAGTCATAAATCCTTAGAATATGAATGGTTTGCAACTTTGCATGGCAACAAAAATGAAAACTAAGGGAAAGTTTTTGTTGAAGGTTCCCTGCCTAATATTCAGGTAATTTTTGATAGTCCCCTAAATTGTGACCCCTCCCAAAATCACCATTGCCCTCCCCCCACCCCCCGCTAGGTAAATTACAAATGCTCCCTGGCCAAAATGCGAACAATTTCCCTACATGGAGGGACATTATTTTTTTACAAAAAGTAACAAATCCCCCCTCCTGGTGATCAACCCCTGGGAATGCCGATGATTAGTGCAGTTGATTTGTAAACAAGACATTTATTTACCCCAATAAAGTTATGCAAAAAAATAATGTACTGTATGTACAAGACACTATTTCAATGCCTTAACCTCGGCCTTTCCATTCAGGTTCTTTCCCACTCAGGCAATATATTTTTATAGAAAACATTGATTTGTCTTCTAAGGGCGACTTATTTGCAAGCAAGGTCTTGTTTTTTTATAGACAGGGATAAATTTTCCCCTCATGTGATCCCCCCCCCCTCCCTTGTGACACTCTGCAACTCCTGACAGGGGCGTAGGAAGCTTAGAAAAGTTGGGGGGCCAGGCTTTGAGGGGCACTTTAAAAAAAAGGCATCTCAAAAAAATTTTTGGCGACCTCCCCCCCCGTCGGCAAAAAAATTTCGGTCAGTGTACCATTTTAGGGGTAAAAAAATTTTCCGGACATACCATATTTTTCCTTAAATACTAAAAATTTTTTTCCGGAAAAACAAATATATGATATTTTTATCGGAAACTAAAACATTTTTCGGGAAAAAACCTACATTACAGTTTTCAAAAGTTTCGTTTGGACAAAAACTGCGGATTTTATGAAAATTTTTCAGGCACAAAAGGGGCACTTTGCTCCTGTAAAAAGGGCACTTGCCAAAACTTGGGGGGTGCCATGGCCCCCCTGGCCCCCCCGGTTCCTACGCCCCTGACTCCTGATCAAACACCCCTCTATCCCACAAGCATTATGTAGTTTGGGAATGGCCCCATATCACATATGGAATAAATTTGTTTTCAGTTTACTAGCAATAGAGTATGAGAATCCAAAATCATGGATTTGAAATGAAGTAGTATTTTAAAACATTGAGGTCAGGATATGTGGGTCAAGGAAGGTCATTGAAATTGACCTTCATTGGTTTGAATGACAATTGAATGGCTATTGTGCAAGTAAACAAAGAAATGCATGATAAGTATGTGTGCATATAGTAATACTTATATTAAAATACATGAATATCTGTAATTTAAAGGCAAGCCTTAATTTTATAAGCATATGACAGGAAAAATTAATGTTGGTAAAAAAGTGACAGAACACCACAAAGTCATATTGAAAAACAAAAAAGGTACTCTCTCTCTAGTCAGCCCTCTAACACAAATGAATAAAGTCATCAAGCCCCCTATCACTACCCCCCCCCCAACCCCCAATTAACACAAAACCACTGCAATTGATTTTTATAAGATTTTTTTATTCTTACATAAGTTTTAGGCAGACCCTACCACGATGAGTAAAATTGTCTGGCATATTAGACAGAGTAAATTATAAAGTAAGTTATTCTGGGCAAAACACCTTTTCTCATTTTCTCAATACATTTTCTCATCCTGGTATTTTACTTTGTTTATTGCCAGATAATTTTACTTGTCAACAAAATATATTGGGTATATAAAATGAAATTTAATTGGCATATGAGTATCATGCTCAACTTGACTTTTCAGTTAGCTTGATACTGATAGTCGGGCACCATATATTTCACTAATAAAACTTAAATCTGGTATATGTCAAACCTTTGGTATTATAAATATTAATAATATTAAAGACAAATATATTTGTACTGATACTGCAATGTACTTTCTAAAAATAAATTCATCGCACGGTCCTTTCATTAGCAAGTGAAATGTTCTGTTCCATTAACCTTACCATTACTTCCAGTGTGTGGTTTTAAAAGCTGTGTCGAGAAATGCTGGTTAATATTTATATTTTTGAACAAATCATTTCGGTCAACACAGTCTTTGTGTGGAAAAGCCAACAAATTATCAGTGCCAGTGGTGTCCTGAAAGGTTTATCAACGAGACAAAATACAAAATTTAAATATATTACGTGTTTTAAAAGCATTTCGTTACATTTTAGTACAATAGTAAAGATTAATCCAATTCACCAAAATACACCGCCATGTTGATCATTCGAATTTTGCTAGGCCTTCCAGCGCGACCCAGTTCGGATATTTTCCGAAACTGACAGCCCGCAAGTTCACGACAGCCTGTAACTCGCCCGCGCTTGGAAGGCCAGGGACTAGGCTGATTACAACCTATCTGTCATTGTACTTACCCAACAACTGTCCTCAGTAGCGAAGCCCTTCAGGGAGAACATATCCAGGCTAATTAATTACATTCTACAACCCTAGTCGCAAAGACATGAAGGTGATAACAGATGACTACCTGAATGGTGTTCCACCAGAGAAAATTAAGGAGATAACCGACATTCTTAGAAATGAAAAATTCACCGCACTGGATATACTACTAATTCATCCTTACACTTACTCTATTCATTAAACACCGCGTAACATATAGATGGGAATCGGAAAAATGAGAACCGAATCTGAGGAAGAAGTATTTGAGGATGTAGTAAGAGAGGAGGAGGAGGCCGCAAAGTTGTCGCAGAAGTCTACCGCAAGAAAAACTAAGTCTACCGCAGATAAGTCGCAAACTGAACAGAAAAGGGACAAGCTTATAGAGCTATCGAGGGATGGTATAATAGAGAAGCCCGCAAGTTTTATAAGAGTGTCTAACAAGGATGTTGTAGATAGACTGTACCATGAGTATGAAAGTCAGAGGATGTCATGTGCAAGCGACTTCTTATCAACACTTATTATTTCCAAGTTTGCGGCAATTCTGGGTAGATTCAATGCAGTGGAATCTTCAGAAAAAACTATCAGAGGAACTACTTAGTGACAAGCTTCTGAAGGATGATGTAGCATATCTCACAAGAACTATATCCCCCAACATCCCATTCATAGGGCTCATATCTGGTGGCTGTACAACCGCTAAACATATAGTTGCCCACAAGTGAAAGAAGGAAGAGCGGCGGAGGAAGTGTCCGAGGAAACTAAACATATCTTATTACATACAGAATGCCCCGGATCGGGGAACCGTACGAGTGGGGCAACCCTTGGGAAGGAACAGAACTCGAAGACATAATTAACGAACTGATACAGAAAACTGATGAGAATAGGGAGAGACTTACTAAGTTAGAGACAATAGTAGAAGGCATTCAGTATGACCTCAAGTCTTTCACAGAAGAAACAATTAAGATGATGAATAATATTTACAAAAAGCTTTCAGAAGTATAGGAAACACCTACTTAAAGACGTACTTATATATTTATCGTATAGAGAGAAACCGGGAATGACTGAAAAAACAATTTTCTCGACTAAGGGTATAGGAGGGATGGAAAAACTATTTGAGAACAAGAAATTAAATGTAAGCGCAAGAACTGTGAGGAGGGGTGAGGAGGTACTGTTCTACGCAAAAGATGTGGCGGAATCACTAGGATACAATAAACCTAGAAACGCTGTTAGAATTCATGTTTGGGAAGAGGACAAGTGTACCCTGGGTAGTCTACGAAGGGGCCCTGCTGAAGGGCCCCTTTACAAGGGTCAACCAGAGACGGTTCTTATTATTGAACAGGGTCTGTATCAGTTAATATTCGGATCTGAACTTAAGCATGCGAAGGACTTCAGAAGATGAGTTACCAGAACCCAAGTCCCTCTACGGTAAACAACTGAAGCTACTCAACGAGACTGATCTACACTATGCAGTAGTTAGGTACATCAGAAGATACCACCCAAATGCACTTATTGTAGCGGGTCTAGGTGAGTACCAGGATACTGTTCAGCGTAGACGTGACGCCTATCGTAAGGGCTACATAGTCTCTCATAATAACGAATCCAACGAATGGTTACAGAGGATTTGCAATTGAACTTAAGACCCCTAAAGGTACAGGTGAGATTAGGAACAATCAGGTAGCCTGGTTGAACTTACTCCGTGAAAGAGGCTACAGCACAATGATATCCAATAACTACACAGACATAGTGCTAAGGATAGATGAGTACTTCAGGGTAGACCCAACAGTGAAACATAAGAAAGAGAAAGCAAACCTTAGAAAACAGTGTAACATACTTAAGCAGAAACTCAGCGAAGCAACAGCATGCTACCGAGACCTAAGTTCACAGCACACAAATACTAAGCAGTTACCACAACAGTGTAAAGACAAAATTAAAAGATGCTCAGCAGCACATGTCGGCATTTTTTAAGCATTCCCTTCCTGCTGCCAAGTAGATTTCAGACATCTTGTAAGCAAATTTAAGTTATCTCACCAGTTATCTCACCAGTAGATCCCAGTTATCTCACCAGTAGATTTGAGTTACAGTATCTTGCAAGCAAATTCAAGTTATCTCACAAGTAGAATTCAAGATGAAACCCAGTAAAACCTAAGGTATCTTACAAGTAGAATGACAGATAAAACTGAGCAAACTCAAGTACCAGTAACAAGTGAAAAGAAGAAGGACCCCAGAAGAGTAGCTGCAGGGAAACGATTAGCGGCAATCAGTAAAATAGCAAAGGAGAGATAAAGAAAACAGGCTGAACCCAATGAGTCACCTAGTAATGATAGTATGATTGCCTACATAGGAGTGGCTATTGCATTAATATCTCTTGTGCTAGCGTATAAGTCGCATCAGAGGGAAGAAAAAGCATTGGAACCTGAGTACGTACCACAAACTGTGACAATAGTGAAACAACCTGATGAGTCTAGAATCGATTCACTTGAACGATACACTAAACATAACATATATTATAACAAAATGACTACAAATACACCTATTGTTGTGAAACTTCCAAACTACAGCGATGAAATATGCGAAGCAGTTTTACTTACGGCAGGAGCAGTTGGGATATCCATGACATCGACGAAGTTACTGAAAGAATCTCTAGGAACTCCAGAGAGTGCAAAGGGAATGATGAAGTTAGCTTTCTCAGTCTTCCTCTCATCCATAGTGATCGATTACGCAAAAGGCAAGAAGTTCATTCCAGATGACCCATTCAAACCTAAGCAGTAGTATAAGATGGCAAGTGCAGTAGCAGGAAGACTCTTTAATGCATTTGCATTTGCAGGAGCAGGATTCTTATTTAAGATGTTTCACAAGAACGGATACGTTGAGGAAGCAAAAAGACATAACACGGCTATGGAGGCCCTTACAGCTGAAAGAGAGAAGTACCTTTTAGAGATCACTAATAGGAGGAACAAACTAGCCCAGCTGAAGGCGGAACAGGCTGACGCAGATAGGGATATAAAGTCAACGAATCAGTCATTGGAGCTAGTCAGGAGAATCAATGAGTTAACACGTAAGTCCCCACCAAGGAAGACGCAACTAGGTAATCAGTACAAACCTAGCTCAGATATGGAAGAATACATGGCACTCTTTGGTTTACTTGCAGGAGGAGCAATAGGGGGGATCACCTACCTGTTACTCTAGACTTAAACATTATTTTATATTGTAATAGTATATAGAATGGAGTGGTTATGTGAGGCAACGCCTAAGGAGATAGTAATGGTAGGAAGAAAAGCCGAAACTATGGGGGAACTAAAGCAATTAGTTGAAAAGCACATTCAGAATAGAATAACAAGGAGAAACTCATATGATCCAATATGTAGTGAGTGTGGAAGTAAGTCTATTGTAATGATAGATGGGGCAGATACATGTACAATGTGTGGTACCAATGTGTGATACATATACAATGTGTACAATGTGTGATATAAACAACTTTTCATACTACGTTAGCTACAACTACAACAAGGATGAGAACCGTAAGAAAAAGTCTTACCATAAGCGGGTTCGTTGGTTTGAGAGACATTTGTTTGAGCATGTTGCTAACAGGGATAGGGATAAGATACTGGAGCAGTTTAGAAGCATCGTTAGATGAGGATAGGTTATGTGGTAAGGTATTTGTTGAACTTGGATGGAAACCTGAAGGTGCCCCTACTATAACAATTGGAAGAACAGTGAAAGTTGAGCCGCATAGGTCACCGCATTATTTTAACACTAGCCTAGTCATTGACTGGGCTTTTTTAAGTAATCACCCCAAATCACCGCAACTCATAGGGAAACAAAAAAAAATCAGAAATGACAAAAAGTAACAAAAACGTAAAAACCGAAAATTCTCGTATGACTCCCACAGTATGCGAAAACGCTTGTGAACACCCCAACGAACAATGATATCGTTTAAAATTCCAACTTTCTCAGATTGGCCCCACATCACAGAAAAACGATGTCGAATACCCAAGACGTACTCATATATTTAAGGTATAGAGCTCATCCGAGATCACCCCATAAAAATCACATTGACTTAAAGAAAAAATTATATATATAGGTATACAAAATATGACAAGTGCGTTTACTGGAAAAAATAATTTCTCAACTAAGAGTATACGGAAAAGAAAAATGTCAAAGTCAGCACAAAAGAAGAAAGAACAACGTGAGAAAATCAGAGAGCAATTCTTGAGGGACCTCTTTACAGAAGACAACTTGGAACACGGATTTAGCATCTTTGAGGAAGAGGAACCTAAAACAAAAAGGTATAAGTCAGAGGCCAAAATCCAGATGGGTGGTCATAAGGCGATCAATGTGGTGGAACCGAAAAAGCACAGTTCGGAGGTTAAAATCCAGATGAGCAAACCCAAGGTAACCAAGGTGGGACCAAAAAGATTCAGATCTGAGGTTAAGATCCAGCTAAAGAAACCTAAACCAGCCAGACCTATAAGGAAAGCACCGGATATACCCAAAGGTGCAAGTCCATGGAAACCAACACCGAAACCAAGAATTGCCCCACCTAAAGTCAGACCCAATACCGTTACCAAGGAAGAAACTTCAGAATGTAAAACCAACTCCACCACCAGTGATCCGTAAGCCCGTAAAGCAGTCAAAGGAAGTCGAAGATCAAGCCCAAGTGATCACTCCTGAGGAACACGAAATTGATCCATTCGGATCTGACCTTCAAAAGCCGGTCATAGACTACAGCCGAGACTACAGCCAATGGTGCAGCTTAACGTACATGATAACTCCACAGTACTTGGATCCCCTGGAGCAGATGACAGCAAGTAGACAGGTAGTGAGAAGTATACTTGATAACGAGTTGAAGAGAATGGGTGGTTTGAAGTACACAGAGACATTGAAGGTGAGAATGTCGAAGGAAGTCGGTGACGGGAAAACCAAGAAGGACTCGGTCTACTTCAAGTCTAAGACGGGAACTGCAACGAACTTCGAAGATATTGAAAATACAGCTGCCAACAACCAACTGACAATTTTATCAAGAATTGAGACCTTCCAGAACTTAGGTTCAAACTGGAGGATACTAAACATTAAGAGTCACTATGTTAACATTGCAATGTAAAAACCATTGGCTGGGAGCTTATATATGAAACTTCCTGACGACATTAGTAATTCAATGTGTGGACTCATTAATATGAAGAATGATGACGACATGTGCTTTATGTGGTGTCATGTGAGACATCTAAATCCTAGGGCTAGAATGGCAACCACTATTACCAAAAAGGACAGGGAATTCGAAATGAACCTGGATTATGAAGGTATTGACTTCCCTGTGAAGATAAGCGACATGGATAAGATTGAGAGGAAAAATAGTATCAATATATCAGTGTTCGGTTATAAGGGTAAAAAGCAGTTCTACCCCATAAGGATCTCAAAAGCTAAATATAATGAGCATATGGAGCTTACACTCCTGGTTGATGGTGAAGGTAGTAGACATTATGTGCCCATAAAGGATGTGAACAGAATGCTGTGTAGTGTTAGTAAACACGGACACAAGCAGCACTTCTGCTTACACTGTCTTCATAGTTGCATTAGCGAGGAGGTACTGGAGAAGCATAAGGAAACATGTCTGGAGGTAAATGGAACTCAGGCCGTAAAGCTTCCCAAGGAAGGGACAAAAATCAAGTTCAGAAATCATAGGAATTCAATGCCTGTACCGTTTGTCCATACTAGTACCAGAGGAGAGAAAAGAGAAGTCAGAGAACCCTGAGGATCAAAGTAGTACGGACCTTTACCAGACACACAAGGCATGTAGTTTTGGTTTGAAAACAGTCTGCCACTATGATGATAAGCACTCCGGCGAGTATAAGAGCTATGTTGGAAGCGACGCTGCATTGGTCTTCCTAAAGACGGTAGTAAAAGAGTCCTTTAGATGTAGGAATGTGACTGACAAAATATTCAGGAAGAAAATGGTAATTACACCCAAAGAGGAAGCAGAATTCCTGGTTACAAGAAACTGCCACATATGTGGTAACGATCTATGTGAGGACCGTGTGCGAGACCATGACCATGTAACAGGTAAGTACCGCGGAGTTGCTCACAATATATGTAATCTGAAGTACAGAATTAATTACATGGAAAGTACCTGTGGTCTTCCACAACCTGAGAGGTTACGATAGTCATCTGATTATGCAGGAAATTGGTAAGTTCAAGATGGATAATGATTTGTGATTCCAAATAATATGAAAAAATACATCTCATTCTCACTGGGTAAGAATCCGGTCTTCATAGACTCTATACAGTTCATGGCTTCTTCACTGGAAGCACTGGTAAATAACCTTTCACCTGGGGACTTAGAATAGTAGGCAAGAGATGGAAGGGTGAGGACTTCAATCTAGTGACACAAAAAGGAGTGTTCCCATATGAGTTCCTCGATGATATTAGCAAACTCAATACAGAGGGTCTTCCGAGCAGGGAGGAGTTTTACTCCTCACTGTATGAGTCAAAGGTGAAGGAGGAAGACTACCTGAGGGCTAAGAAAGTATGGACTCACTTCAAGATGAAAACCATGAGAGATTACCATGATCTCTACTTGGAGACTGACGTTCTTCTGCTGGCTGATGTATTCGAGAACTTCAGGAGAACATGTCTGGAAAGTTACGAACTTGACCCCGCACATTACGTGTCAGCACCTAGTCTGAGTTGGGACGCTTTCCTGAAAAAGTCAGGTGAAGAAATATAACTCGTAGCGGTATGGATATGTTCCAGTTCTTCGAGAAGAGTATGAGAGGTGGTACAAGTTATATTGCTCATAGACACTCCACAGCTAATAATAAGTACATGGAGACGTACGATGAGACGTCTGAGAACAAGTACCTAATGTACCTTGACGCTAACAATTTATACAGCTGGTCGATGTCACAACCACTACCCAATGGGGAGTTCGAGTGGGTTAAGGACCCTGATAATATAAGGATGGAGAACTACCTGGGAGAAGACGGAAGGGGGATGGTTTTGGAGGTTGACCTGGAATATCCGCAAGAACTTCACGACCTACACAACGGCTATCCTTTAGCACCGGAGAGTAAGGAAATCAGTGCTTCTATGTTGTCAGACTATTCGAAGAGTATTGCTGAGAAATTCCAACTGACAATTGGAGAAGTAAGAAAACTAGTGACTTCACTAGGCCCCAGGAAGAAGTACGTCTTACATGTACGTAATTTGAAACTATAAGCCGTGTTATGTGGGAATGAGCATCTTAGACTTATCCAAGACTCTAATGTACGACTTTCACTACAACACCATTAAGAAGGAGTACGGTAATAATTCGAGGTTACTGTTCACCGTTACCGACAGTCTGATGTACGAACTGAAGACGGATGATGTATACGGGGACTTCAAGAGAATCGGTAAAAAGCAAGACTGCTGGGATAATTCAGAATACCCAAAAGACAGCCCTTACTACTCAACCCATAACAAGAAGGTTATTGGTAAGTTCAAGGATGAAGCTGGAGGAGTACCCATAATTGAGTTTGTTGGGTTAAGGTCAAAAATGTACTCCTATCTCAAGGAAAACGGTGGGGGTGGAATGACAGCCAAAGGGATTAAAAAGTATGTCATCAGTAACAAGCTCACTCATGAGAACTTCAAGAATGTAATCAACACGAAGAATAGGATGAGACACAACATGAATACAATCAGGAGCACGAAGCATGCAATCGGAACTTATGAAATAAGGAAGGTTACTCTGAGTTGCTTTGATGATAAAAGGCATCTGTTGGAAGATGGAGTAACCAGTTATGCTTACGGTAACAAGAACATAAAAAATAGTAACTGAGAAGTTTCCACAGAGCAAAAAGTAATAGTCCTAAAGGGTAAATAAACAACTAAGGCAAACCACCTTATGTACCCCCAAGGAGAAAATAAAGGTTGTCGATGAGGCTCTAGAATAAGCAAATCATAGGATATTGGAGAAGTCTATAATCACAACTAGAATGATCATATTGGAGTCTCAGCTGGAGTTACGTGACCGCTAAAGCGATCCCGAAGCTCCCAGGTAAGTTTAACGAAAAACGTCTCAGAATGGCTCTAGAACAGCAGTTTCAGTAGACATGTAATAGGGAAAATTTCACACCTGGCTAGCACAGTAACTGCAGGAGCGGCACCATTTTTTGGCGCGCGGAGCGGGACCAAAAATGGTCTCGCTTCGGCAGTTCCTATACTACTTGAACAAAGTGAAAGACGTGTTTGTTAGCACTGTTTCCGAAGTGGAAAGCGTTGATGCATCGAATTATAAGACAAGCCGGTTGAAGCAAAGGATGAAAACACGGTTCCCACATCTTGCTTTTCATGCCACCAAAAGAAAAAAGAAGAGCGAAATTGTATATTCCGATTGCTTAAAGAAAGCTGATGTGGTTGAGAATGTTGTATGTGCGGATACTTCACAATCTTCGTCCACCGAAACCGAAAGTGATTCCAATAAAACTGGTGGTACTAAATCAAAACCAGCCAACATAAGTGCGACGTTGAAGGAGTTGTATGATGTGGCAATGACCCTAAGAATGGAATTAGAAGAGAAGAAGAAAATAAGGTGAGCTCTTATTGATACTGTAAGTGTATTCAGAAGATCTATCACATATACAGAGTGTATAAAAAAAGGTAATCCAACTTCAGCGCGCTAATGTATGCGATGTACTTCATGTATGAACAAAGTTTTCTCACATTCTGAAAGATGAGGCTTTTAGCTGTTGAATGACACATTTTTAATACCAAATGGAGAAAAGATAAGCAAATACGAGTCTAATAAAAAATGGTAGTTAGAAACAATCTGATCTTTCCGAATATGAACAAAATTCGTTCATACACTGAGTAGTTCACGAAAAAATTTCGTTCATACACTGACAGGGCTGTCCCAAAGAAAAGTAAAAAATGGAGCCCAAATTGCGGAGATGGGGCCCTGGAAAGCGGAACGTGTTAAATATTGAGGAATTTTCTGGAAAATTGGTCTAAAAAGGTCTTCAAAACTAAATTTAAGCCCCATTATGTAAACCTAATGTTTGAAAATATTTTTGGGGCCTCCCCCCCCCTCCCCAGTATTTTCCAGAAAAATGTTTTGGTTTCTGGAAAAAATGTTTTGAGGGGGGCCCCAAATGGGAGGGGGCCCACATTTTTCATTTCACCCTCCCCCCAACCAAAAACCACTTGGCACGGCCCTGTACACTGAGTAGTTTTGATACACCCTGTATAGTGTGTATAAAAATATATTTGATATGAATAGAGATTACAGTCAAATTCGGCATTCCTTAGCGAGCAACATTGCAATATTGTCACGCAATATTGCAATGTTGATTGACAGATTGCTCTAGCAAATTGCAACCGACGCAGGAAAATTGCAATTTCAACTGAAAATTCAAAAATTAATTTCGCAGACCTATACAGTAATGTGATTCGCAACTTGCCAGCACGTTTGTAAGCAAAGCCTGATTGGGTGAAAAACAAGCCAATGAAGTGTGTCTGTATGGAATAATAGGTCTGTAAATGAACTTTTGAATTTGCAGTTGACAGTTGAGTAAAAATTGCAGTTTTCCCGCGTTGATCGCAATTGGCTTGGGCAATCTGCCAATCAATCTGTCAATTCGTGACAATATTGCAATGTTGCTCGCAAAGGAACGCCGAATTTGACTTCAATATAATATTTATATTTTCAAGGTGGTATGAAAATTGGCCTCCTGTTGCCTCAGATCTGTCTGATACAAGTGTTAAAAAAATAGTGTCACTACTACTTTTTTATTTCATGGCTTGGGTGCTGGGATTTTCTGATGAGCCTGTACTGACAAGTTATCTTCATGTTCACGAGAATGAGGCTACGCAGATTTTCTCCATTTGCCAAGATGTGATAAATGCTTTTAGTCAAGGAAGAACTCAAACACCAAAGGCGTTGTCTTTAGCGAATGGCAGTCAGGCAAATATCAGGTTGCTCTGGGTTGATAAACATTTTACATGGACTGGGGCATTGTGTTTCTTTATCCTCAACAATGGCTTATGACTCTGACCTAACCCATTGACAATCAACACATCAAATATTGTTCCCAAAGAGTTCATTCCTGGCAAACATATCAATCTTGTGTATGACAACATTGATTTTCAAGAGGAATCTGACAAGCAAACACATGTAACAAATGGCATCATCATTCAGAAAACAGTTCCTGGTACCCTTTATAATGTCGAGCGTCCATCTGAGTGTGCAACAATAAAGAAGAAGGAAAGATCAATAGAAGTACCAGCAAGTACCATCACTCCATATGTCATAGGTATAAAGAAAACACCTACATTTGATAGCTCTGCATTGGATCTTGCATCAATGGAACCCCACGTCAACAACAGCGAAATTGCCACAGCTCAGAAATTAGACCTAGCATATTCGGTGATCAAGATTTTTGCTGCTAATGATGAAGAGCTTTGCCCGCCTTGGCCTGGTTGGACAGGATTCAATACTATGCTACGAAATTCTGATATACAGCCTGTGTCAAGAGTTGTGTCAAGTGTCAGACGAGTTCGGACGTTTGGAAGTGGATATCCCACCTGTTCAAACCCAGACAGGATCAGTCGACTGTGGTTTGTTTGCTATCGCCTTCGCGTACGAATTAGCAGTTGGAAACTTTCCAGTACACAAGGTACGCTTTGACCAAAAGAAAATGAGGAGCCATCTTCTCGCCTGTTTTGAGAAGCGAGAATTGACCCACTTCCCCCAAGTACGTCGACAGCCAGCAACACAGCCAAGACAACACAACAGCGTCACAATCGCGACATTATGTGAATGTAAACTGCCAGAAGAATACGACAACATGATTTCATGCGATCTCTGCGGGAAATGGTTCCACTTTGGATGCGTGGAATATGACATTAGTATAAGTACTTCAAATGAGTGGTTATGCCGACTGTGCACACCACCAGCTGCTAAGAAGCCTAAACTGTGTATGTAATTAGTTTTGTCCTTGTAATAAATAAATAAATCACACAATAAATCTTTTCAACTTGCAATCGTTTTGTTTTTAGATCAAAAATTCAAAATTTATATGGGGGGGGCGAAATTCCTAAAGGGGGGCGATATTCCTAGGAGATTCGCCCCCCTGGGGGGCGATATTCCTAGGAGATTCGCCCCGGGGGGGGCGAATATCCTAGGAATATCGCCCCCCTTTTGAGAGGGGGGGCGAATCTCCTGGGGGGGCGAAAATCCTGTGACACCGGATTAACGTCGCGCGAGGCCCGTGGCAAATTTTAGCGCGAGGCCCACAAACCTCCCCGTTTCTGCTTTTTATGAAAACCATTGAATTTAAAGACACACAAAAGTGTTAAATAATTGTTTTTCAATATTTCAATTTCTTTGCACAATTATAAACGAGATAATTAGCCTGCCTGCCGCAGTTGGTGGGTATAAACAGGATCATAATATAACAGCTCAACGCAACTAAATAAAGATTCGCCCTATTCACATTAGAGACGGACAAGTCGTCTAGACGAACAAATCGTGTCTGAAAAATCTTCTTCACAGACGGACAATTAGTCGAACAAATTCAGACGACTTGTTCGTCTAAAATGTTGTCCGACACGTTTTCACATCTGATGATTTGTCCGACTAAAAGACGATTTTGAGACGATTTGTTCGTCTAGACGATTTGTCCGTCTTCTAATGTGCAAACGGCTATTATATGAACACGAGTATTGCATATTTTCCCGGGGCGGTGCTAGGGCGAACTGCCAAGCCTAGGGGCCCTAAATGCGCGAGGTCCCTAAATTCGCGAGGCATCTAAAATGGGTGTGTCCCAATAGAAAATGGCCGTGTTCTCGTAAAAATGGGCGTAGCACAGTAAAGCGCGAGGCCCACGGCATTTGCCGTATTTGACACGTGGTTAATCCGGCGTTAAATGAGCAACAAGCTTTCATTTTCTTTAAACGCGACGTGTGGGGAGACAATAATAATTTGTGGTGTCGCACTGGGCCAACATATCTCAATGCTGTATTTATACTTGTGAAATATTATAAGATCAATAGACATTAGTGTATCAAAATAAAGTAATTTTACTGATTATTTTAACTGTGCATCAAAGTAAACACACATTATTCTAAACTACAGTATTTGCTGTATGCCTATAATTTGAGTTTGAGGTGGTAGAATATATAATAAAATAACAAATCCTTGTATGGATAAATGTTCATTTCACACGCACGCTATTAACAGCTGCTTAATAATTAACTTATGTATTCGTAAACATTTATACTCGATAGTCGATATGTAAATACTAAATAAATGGTACATTATATGGATCAATGTAAACTGGAACAAAACAACAACTGTCAATTAAAGTTCTAATTTTGGGAAATTTAGTAACAAATATAAAATCCCTAAACAGCTCACTGATTTGTATGTTTGCGCTATTGAATGTAGAGAATATTGAACAATGATCTGAAGTTGTCATGCAACTGACAACAATATTATATTTCAAAATACCTGTATATGATGATATTTTACAAATATCTCGGGATTTTTGGACCAATTTTAAACTAAGCAAGGCAAAAAGTCTCCATTCAAGAATATATCTTCTTCTCAAAAGGTAAAATACTTAAAATACTTTATTAAATTGTTTACTTCGACGGTATGTAAATTAACAGAGTTTGACTTGCAAGACGTCAAAAACGGACGATTTCAACGCGCTGTCGTTTATCGCGTATTCATTTGCCAAAAGAAGTATTTACGTCAATTGAAAGCTTGCTTATTAAAGAGACAACTAGTAGAAGCATGATCGATTTGGAGCTTTATCGCATGGTGAAAATCGGTTTTGTTAAGAGGGTATAATCGTAAATGAAGTAAGATAGTGTGCTCCAAAACTACGATTATATCTATTCCTAAAAGTAACTCAGATTTCCTGTAAGTCATGTATACCGTCCTTTGAATAACCGAAAACAAGATTTTTAGGGTTTTAGATCGATTAGAAACGGTTGTCGTCGTGAAATTTATCTGTAAAATCAGCGCATATTTTCCCAGAAAAATGGCGATTTAGGGTGGTCGTGTTAAAACGGCATTTTCTCAAAGTTAAAAAAGCATTTGACCTAAAAAAATATATGGTGCATTTTCTGATATAATAAGGTATATCTGGGCAAAATTTGAGCAAAATCGATTTTTCAGTCGTGGCCGCGCAATGTCTCATATGTTCGATTTTTACTG
>CACRXK020011892.1:0-15758 GCA_902702795.2 Paramuricea clavata
CAATTATCCAATCTTGAGTGAGAAATTAGTCACGTGCATACGTCTTTATACCAGCTAAAGAACACTTTAACAAAAGACCATTGTTATGCAAACTATATAAAGATTTTATATAAAGATTTTTATATAAAGATTTGACTTATTATGCAAACGTTTTTGAAGCCATTTAAAAAACTCGCAGGTCGTGTTTTATTAGGTCTAAAGCCACTCGCGCTGCGCGCTCGTGGCTTTAAACCTAATAAAACACTCCTGCTCGTTTTTTAAATAGTACTTTAAATACTTTTCATATTTGCTGTATACTTCTTGTTCACACGGCCCCTCGTGGAAATCAGCTTTAGTTGACGAGGTTAGCGTGGTTAAATAAATATATCTGTCTGTCTGTCTGTCTGTCTGTCTGTCTGTCTGTCTGTCTGTCTGTCTGTCTGTCTGTCTGTCTGTCTGTCTGTCTGTCTATATAATAATTAAACTTCACTGGATTTATTATAAACCCATTCAAGCAAAGACAACGTATTACTAAGTGTCAAAGTGCACAAAAATTCATAAATGAGCTCATAATGCCATAGCAGGACTGTGCCGTTTCTTCCGTGCAATTTTCGCTCCTAAATTCAAATTCCCTCGTGGGATTCTCGCCTCATTACGTGGCGATCGAGTGTTTCTACCAATACCTGGCCTACAATAAAAATATCTGGGCTCATCTCTGTTATAGATATTGTAACAACCTTGATAACTTTTCATAAGTAATTGTACTTAAACGACTTAAATCGAAGAGTTCATTATCTGATTTTAGATTCTTGTTATCAACGCTATGACTGGAATCATAATCGGTTTATGTTTGGCTTTGGTAATTCTTGTTGTCGCTACCACCAACCTTGCTGTTGGTGTTTTAGCAACGCTCATCATCGCTTTGATCACGTGTTCTGTACTTGGTGTCATCAACATGATTGGTTGGAAACTTGGACCGCTGGAATCACTCAACCTTACTCTTGTAGTCGGGCTTGCTGTTGACTATGTTGTTCATTTGGCAGAAGGATATATGGAACTTAAACATGAAACAAGTGAAGCCAAAGTTAAGCATACTTTATCTCATGTTGGTATCTCAGTCCTATCTGGAGCCTGTACTACATTGGGAGCTTCAATATTTCTATTGGCTGCAAAAATTCTATTCTTCTTCCAATTTGGAATTTTCATATTCTGCACAATTGGTTTCAGTATTATGTATTCATTGTTTTTTTTCCCGACTGTTATGGCTCTGGTCGGTCCGGAAGGTGAGAAGGGATCAGTCATGCCTGCGATCAGGTGGGTTCGTGATGCTGTTCGCGGAAAGACAAAACAGGACAAAGATTGTGAATTGTGTAAAGGTAAAGGTTTCTACAAGAAGGAAATGAACGATGTACTTTCTACAAATGCGAGCAGCTCAGTTTAAACTGATAATATACACTATACGAACTTATTACGATTAATGGAAAAACCATTATTGTACTATATTTTATCTCTTTCTCTCGAACTTTATTGAGGGTTTGTGCAGTTTAGTTGTAAATAGTAAGGTATTTGTAAAATGTTAGTTCCATTATCTTTCGTCAGGTATCAGTATTCTGTCGGTTGTTTGTCAAAACATAGGCATTGCCTATTAGGCAAGTGTAAGTTGTGATCCGTCAACTTCATTTCAACCCTTGTGTACCTTTAGAACAAATGAGGAAAATGTTGAATTTTATATTTCATGCATGCATGTCCCACGAACCAGAAGATACTACACCAATCGATTCAACAAGCTGACTTCGAAGAAAAACCACCGCCATCGAGAAAACAACTTAGATTGCATGATTTCCGTACTCAGCAAGAGCAAACTGCGAACATCTTCCTCCTCCCTCGTTTTTGCTTAGCTTTCATTTTCTTGATTACGCCATTAAGCTGCAAAATATCTGATGTAAACACGATATTTAACACAGTTAACTGTGATTTAACGCACGTATTCACTTACCTACATCCAGTATATTGTGAGGCAGACACAGAAGAATATAACATAAGATCAACTAATTATATTTGTAGCTAGTGTATAATATACACTATATATAGACTGCATAATGTCATAGATGTTAAAATATTTAGTATTAATTAATGTATTATTTTAGGTGCATGAAAGGGTATGTAAAGTCAAGGACTTGTATACGTATATATGTAACAAGTATATAATACATTATTATTAAATTACTGTTACTTAATTGGCTGGTTATGATCACGTGCTATTGAATACAAATTTCCATTGGCGCACTGATATTTTCATCCGGTAAAAGATGAAATTGATCTTATGTTTTATTCGCCCTGCATATTGAAAGCCATTCCGGTCCAGGTCAGAGTCCAGGTATAAAACGCTTGCACCAATCGATTCAACGAGCTGAGTTCGCAGAAAAATCCACCGCCACCGAGAAAACAACTTAGATTGCATGATTTCCGTACTCCGCAAGAGCAGACTGCGAACATCTTCCTCCTCCCTCGTTTTTGCTTAGCTTTCATTTTCTTGATTACGTCAAATGTTCATTTAAAACATAATTACTCCGCCTGCGCATGCGCAGTGCGGAGTCTAAAAATGCCTGAGTCTGTTGTCGGTTGTCGTCAGTGTCACAAACAGGCTCCTTGATAAATGTGTACATTCCATGATATTTAGATACTTTCCATCGACATTTGTGGATAATGTTATACGATTTGGCAGCGCAATGCGCATGCTTACAGCTCTGCTTACAGTATTTTTCTAAACTGTGCACTGCGAAACGGTCTTGTGCGAAGAAAAATACTAAACGATGAATGTCAAGACAAAGCTTCAAGACTCAACTGAGGTAAGGGATACTAAACATTCTAATTTTGGTAGTACATGCTGCATTTTGGCAACACGAAATTCTTTAAAGTCATAAATATAAATAAAAATATTCACTCCTACTGTATGTCGTATTGTCGATCTTATATTCTTGACTAGCAAAATATAATCTTATGTGAAAGGTCCCTACAATGTTCTGAAGAGTTTAGGCTATGTAGTGTTCAGGCAATCGGGTTATTAAATATATTTCAATGTTTTGAAGAGTTTAGGAAATGTAGTATTGAAGCTGTCGTGTTTATAATTTACTATACACGAAACGGCAGCCATGTGGTAGTATTAAGACAAAGAATCTCATTATTTTTTACTGAATTTCGCACATTCTTTTAATTCTCAAGGGATTGGTTGCAAGACAAGAATATAATCTATGATATATAGTCATGTTAACAAATAACAGAAACGTCAGCTTCTTCAACTCACAGCCAGCTTGGGTTTGCTTGCTTTGCTCTTTCTACTGCCCTTGTGTGTACTGTTAATAGATACTATGTGTTATGTAATGTATTTAATTCAACCCTACTAGGACTCTGGGCAGAATACCTACCAAGCCACTCAAACATGCTTTTTGGGCCTCTATTATTACAATGATGGGCCAAACAGAATTGGTGTGTCAGAATTAATATCCTATTTCTGTCTCTTATAGGTTATGGCACTTTCTTATGAAAATTCAAAGAAGTGTGTTAATGCCATTGTTCCTTTGAATGCCAAGTTAACTTTGAATGCAATGAATGCCAACTTAACCTTGAATGCCATGAATGCTAACTTATCTTTGAATGCTATGAACACCAACTTGTCTTTGAATGCTTATATTTGGCTTCACTTTTCCGTCGCACCCTACATTGTCCCCATTTTCTCCACAGGCCGGCAGGCGGAGTGAACGCCTGAGTAGGCGTCTTGTTTGCTATCAATATCTAACCCTAATAATGTAGTAATGTCAAATTGATTCGGTTTTAATCATGTAAGGACGTATATATATGTTTTTGAGCTCCTTGTTTTTTGTATGCATTTTCTTGTCTTTTGGTCCTGAGGTTGTTGGATTGGCTGTTCCTCGTCAGGAGAAGCTTCTGCTTCAACAGATATCGTGTTTGAAGGGGAAAGTTATGAAATTAAGCTGGAATTTCCGAGTTTATTGGTCGACTTTTACAAGTTACTTAACCATGCAGAACGGGATAGGACGCTATTAGTCTATTTTACTACGTTAGCTAGTTTTAACCGGTTGTGATTGCTTGTTGGAGGAATATGTTTTTGATAAACAATATTTTGGAAATGAGCAAGAAATACAACGAATTTATGTCTGGCCCTTTGGTTTTACGACGGTGTTCAGCCAAGCTAATCGTGCCCAGATTTGCATACTGTTGAAACGTACAGGTCGGGATTTGTTTTTAATTGGGCCGGTTTCGCTTAATGAATTTAAGAAACGAAAGCTATCTAAATATAGAGCTATGTATTATTCATACTATGTGCACACGGTAACGTTTTCGAGCGTTTTCAGCTGTAACGTTTTCAACATAAGCGTTTTGGCGCTTTGTTTACATTGATTGTTTTTCTCGCAACGTTTCTGATCAGGCACTAGTTACCAGTTCCAATAGCTAAATTCAAACACGGTCTAGGTCTTCGGCCATTTTGTTGTCTTCTCGTTTTAAACACAAGGTTAAAGTGTGTTGTCTGTATGACTATATTAACAACAGACATATTAACAACAACAATATTAAAACATGCAGGCCTCAACCTCTGAAGCTGAAGATACCGTAAGCGAAATTACCGTGAATACCGATGCAAAAAAGAGCAAATACAACGTCACCAAAGGCAAAGAGAATTTCGTGTGGACAGATACCGAAGTTGAGCTACTACTTTCAATCACACAGGAGTACAAAACACGGAAAACTAACGAAGGAGTTTATTGGAGCAGTTGCAAAAACAAGTACAGTGAATTAAACGAAATGTTTGTGGAGAAGTTGATGCTTGTTGATCAAACCGAAGGCGAGTATCCACATGAAGTAGTTGAGTTTCAACAAAATCCTGCTAGACTTTCTCGTAAAATCAAACAATTGAGAAATAAATATGCAACTGCTGTGAGAGCTGGGAAGAAAAGTGGTGGGGGTAGACAAGTTTTCAAGTTCTACGACCTCTGTCAGGATGTTTTTGGGGGGAATGCTGCAGCCGAGCAAATACCTGGAGGTATTGAAACTAATCATCATGGTCCTGAACCTATCAGTGGCACAATGGTAAACCAAGAAAATGTTGAACCAAGTCAACAGGAAAACACCACACTTGATTCCGACGAGAATTGCTCTGGAGATGAATTATTTGTTCCAGCAAAAGCACAGCCAACCAAACGCCGTCACCTTATCACTGACCAGAGGAGGTTGGACAGCCAATTAGGCGAACATCTCGACCAATCAGATTGCGCCATTTTCTTCATGCTCGCACGAAGCTTTTAGCATCGAAAATTTACATAGGGCTCATAAATATCGATTTTTTTCATATTGTTATGCAATTTTTTTGGAAAATTTCACGCGATACTACTTTTACAACAGTCAATCTACCCATTGGAACGGTATCTTAAAAGGTAAGCGTCATTTTCCAGTTTATTTTGACCTCTCACTTAGGCGCTATACCGTCGCGATGTAATTTAATGGCGTTTCTGTCAACAATCTTTGAAGACAAAAATCTCAAATCTCCATGGTTCGATTTCTCTATTTTTTTCACGATTAGTTAGATAAAAGTATAATCTTTAATTCTATCCAGCCGGCCCCCCTCGGCCTCTCAACCGTTTTCGAGATATTCACCGTTGAATATAGCCCTTTGTGAAATATGCTGCCTTGTCACTCAGATCAATAATGAACTGCTATTTATACTAGCTTTTTTCTAAAGAAATTTGATATACTACAGAAGTCTCGATATATTACGGATTTATATGTATTGTTTAAAGTATGTAAGTAATTAAAGCACTTCTGTAACAATATTTTATTGCTGAAATTTATTGTTTGGCTGATGTTTTAGATTTGAGATTCGTGATTTTGGCTAGTGGATTCTATTTTTGTCAATGATTCTGTCTGCAAGAATTATTAAAGCATCATCATTAAATTCGGAGTTCTAAACTTGTTCACCTCTCTGGTAAATGTTATTGATATGATGACTTCTGGATTTTCAAAACTAACCCAGAGACAACCAGAACAACTACTCATCCACCTGTTTCAATAATGGCTGGTAAAACTTAATCCTGGTTTAGATGCTAAATTCAAATGTACCTCAAAATTTTCTCCCACTTGTTGCCAAGGCTATGTCTGTACTTCATGCTGGTCAAAAAGACAATCTGATTTATATAGCTGCTCGATGCTTTGGAGAACAACGCCATGGAGATGTTTTAATATCTAACACCAATTAAAATTGGTCCTAGAA
The DNA here is from genome assembly GCA_902702795.2 of Paramuricea clavata. Taxonomy (NCBI): domain Eukaryota; kingdom Metazoa; phylum Cnidaria; class Anthozoa; order Malacalcyonacea; family Plexauridae; genus Paramuricea; species Paramuricea clavata. The sequence continues at coordinate 6,263 of CACRXK020011892.1, forward strand.
TGCCATTGGATAGAATGCCCTTTATAGCAGTGAAGGCCCACTTGGCCTTATTTAACAGTATTTTGTATAAATGCTGTTACACAACTAATTCAGATAAAGTTTGAGAAATGGTTGTTCTTATGCACCTATCAATGTTAAGCTCCACAGAGGGGCGTCGGACATATGTGGGGCATTTGATTTTTTGAGCAAATTTTCAATCAAATGTCCCACTGTTGGGCAATAAATATCGGCCAAACACCCCAACATTTTGCAATAAACTGCACTAAATACTATGTTAATAAAAGTCATTTTGGTTCAAATTGCACTAACTCAGGCCCAAAATCCTAATCAAAATCCCTAGGGTTGGGATGCAATTAATGATCAAATACCCTACATCTGGGACTTAATATTGATAGGTGTGCATATGCAGGGTTTTTTTGTATTGTCATATAATGTACCACAAAGTATCAGCAGCATGTTATTGTGGGACCTTTGATCAATATGTATATAAATAGACATATTTTTGTTCTATTGTTGCATTAATTTTAATGAAAAATTACTCACAAAGTTGGTCAAGTGAATGTATAAACTATTTATTTATTCATTTAGTGTACAGCACATGTTACAATTATGTACTTAATTGACAGACATTGTTTTAATGACAGACATTGTTTTAATTGCACCCACTTGTGATTAACCTAGTTTTTGTTTATTAAAAATGCTGACAAAAAATCTAAAAAGTTAGCCAATTGAAATAACAGCATTTCTATAACTTGCTAAACCTAGTCAGTTGCTATTATATCACAAACATATGTCAACATACACTCATGCTCTTCTTTACCACTTGAGTCTCCCACTCACCACATTACTTTAATGAAATTTTTGGATAAAATACTATTTTAAAATGTAAGTCAACCCTATACTTGATATGCTGAACATAGACCTCTAAGATATCTCCTGCGGCAATTAGTGGGTGCAAATACTTGCATAGTTCGGAAGCAATATTAAATAACCAACATGTGTCCATCCAGTTCCATATAGTCCAGATCAATTGCACTTGGGTCCATTGGATTCAATTGCTCTGGCATATTCTTACATTCACTGGTTTATCTTGTCCATGAAGAGCAAGTATATTGCCTGTTCCAAATGATGTTGGTAGTTTTTCTCATGAGCAGCGCTGGTGCACTTGAATGGTACAGCATGGATGATTTCGTTCTCGTCACTTTCATCCTCATCACTTAACTGGTCACCACTTTCTGCCGTATCACCTTCATTACCATATATCCATCCTGACCAGGTTCAAGACCAGCCAACCACTCAAGTAGATTTCTTTCTACAAAATCATAACAAGAAATTTTTTATTTTATACATACACTGTAATCTCTAAAATTAGCAATCTAATGCAAAAGTGTGTCACTATTTACAGTAATATTAGAACAACACACAAATATGGCAATATTACTTACAGATGAAAATTGAAAAATATATAACTACTGTATAATAACTATCACAGTGACAGAGTACATAGACACACACAATAGGGTCAAACTAGAGGCAATAAACACAAATATTACGCTATAATTTTGTGCAGTGTATTTCTGAAATTACAGTACAGTACAACTGTACAGTACAAGAATAAAAACAACAAAGCGGAAATTTGACTATAAAATAACAAGATAACTGTAATGCATTGTATTATACCAACCTTAAATACTGCGCTTGTTTTCACGTTGATGATACACGAAGATTTAACGCCATCCAACTTAGAAAGAAGAGCCTTGCTATTGGGATTTGGGAATATTTATATAAACACAATTCCTTCGCTCAGACGGATTATTTATGAACTAAACTAAAATGACAGCACGTCCCATGCAATTTTAAAAAAGGTAAACTTGGTATAGCAAAACACAAGTCATAATGAGGATCGCAACACTACAGCAATATGCTGTTCTGACACAATAGTCGTTCGAAAGCTTCCATATTTGTTTAGTCAGAGAGATGTTCACTCCTCGATAGTCAACAGTCAATGAAGCCACGCCGTGGAATTAGGCGCTCAATACCCATGATGCTTTGCGGCCTGCTGTCCAACCTCCTCTGATCACTGACTTAAGAAGTCAAAAATTGAAAAAGAAAATCACCACAGATCAGCAAATGATTAATATAGCCCAGAAAGAGCTTGTCCTACAAGAAATAACCTGAAGTTCAGGCCCTAATTTGGGCATGGTAGACTTTACGGGTAGCGGATTGCGGAGTGCGGATTGCGGATGCGGATTGCGGATGCGGATTGCGGATGCGGATTGCGGATTACGGATGTGGATTGCGGATGCGGATTGCGGATGCGGATTGCGGATTACGGATGCGGATTGCGGATTGCGGATGCGGATTGCGGATGCGGATTGCGGATGCGGATTGCGGATGCGGATTGCGGATGCGGATGCGGATTGCGGATTGTGAACCCATACAAATCGTTTATTTCTTCGGAAAAAAGCCACAATAATTGCTTGAAGCTACTTGTAGCAATGCTAAGCCCCCTAGGAAATGGCTATATATGTCTTGGTTATAACGGAGTATATCCGTGTTAGAATATTTCGACAATAAAGAATAAACCAAGTTTGAATAAAATGAAACACGCAGATTCAAACATTTCGTAAGTCACATCGCGTGTACGGCGTGTATGGAGCTAAAGAATTCATTGACCGATGACAAATAGTGACAAAGAAAATATAGTGACGTTTAGTGTTTACTGCTAGACGTACATCCAGGCTCTAAATAGTTACTTTCAAGAAAAATTAGGTAGATACATAGATGTTTATTTACCCTAATCACCACAAATGTTTAAGTTGTTAATAAACAACCTCAAGAAATCGGATTTTGTGCAAGGCTGATAATATTCTATTTATTTTAATTAATATTCTGGAGGAAACACAGTGAAGGTTAGTTTTTATAGTGAATACTATTTATCAATACTGATTACTGTTGATTTGAAACTCGATTTTGATAATTATACAGTGTCGGTGAAACGAGGACGCAAAATCAATGGACAATGGCGGATTTTCAAGAAAATCATTATTTTCAAAATAGGCCGTTTCAATTTTAATAAGTTTTCGTTTCAACTGTGTCTTTAAAGGTTTATAACTATATATTTTGAAAGCTTCAAATGCGTGTGCTTATATGCGCAGCAAGGTGAGATTTTGAAAATGTAATATATATTTTTGAATTTCCGTGGCATAACAACAGTTTGTTGCGAACATTTTCTCGGCGAATTTTCTACTAACCTGAATATAAATCCAACTAAAATGTAGGCATTTTCATAAGCTTTCAAACCATCCGCGTTGCATGGGTGTATGTCGTTAAATTTCGAATTAATATAAGCGGTTGAACCTCATGCCTAAAACCAGACATTATATTGTCCGACTAGAATGTGTATTCCGACGGCGATTTTTACACCCTCGTTTAGGCAACGAATTCTCGCTCAATATTCTAGCTACAATATTATAGCTCGTATCAAAATGTAGCTGAATTCGCCAGCTATCTGACAATTTACGTAAAATTATTGTACCTGTAATATTCGCACAGATATAGTCGAATAAAAGTCGTATGTTTATGTTGCATTAAACTTTCTAATTATAATTCTGGTTTCAAATTTTGTTTACATTGTGTGATTTTGACCCCGTCGTTTAGACAACGTTTTCTCGCTCAATATTGTAGCTACAGGAATATAGCTCCCGCTAAAATGTAGGCATTTTCACCAGCTATCTGACAATATGGGTAAAATTATTATACTTTTAATATTCGCACAGATATAGACGAATAAAGTCATGTTTATGTTGCATTAAACTTTCTAATTATAATTCTGGTTTCAAATATTGTTTACATTTTGTTATTTTGACCCCGTCGTTTAGACAACGTTTTCTCGCTCAATATTGTAGCTACAGGAATATAGCTCCCACTAAAATGTAGGCATTTTCACAAGCATTCAAACCATCTGCGGTAGGGGTGAATATCGTTAAATTTCGAATTAATATAAGCTGTTGAAACTTTTGCCTAAACCAGACATTATATTGTCCGACGGTAATTTTGACACACCCTCAGCTGGCCTCAGCTCGTTTAGACAACAAATAAGTTTAATGCAACATAAACATACAACTTTTATTCGACTATATCTGTGCGAATATTACAGGTACAATAATTTTACGTATATTGTCAGATAGCTGGTGAATTCAGCTACATTTTGGTACGAGCTATAATATTGTAGCTAGAATATTGAGCGTTGCCTAAACGAGGGTGTAAAAATTGCCGTCGGAATACACATTCTAGTCGGACAATAAAATGTCTGGTTTTAGGCATGAGGTTCAACCGCTTATATTAATTCGAAATTTAACGACATACACCCCCAACGCGGATGGTTTGAAAGCTTATGACAATGCCTACATTTTAGTTGGACTTATATTCAGGTTAGTAGAAAATTCGCCGAGAAAATGTTCGCAACAAACTGTTGTTATGCCATGGAAATTCAAAAATATCTATTACATTTTCAAAATCTCGCCTTGCTGCGCATGTAAACACACGCATTTGAAGCTTTCAAAATATATAGTTATAAACCTTTAAAGACACAGTTGAAACGAAAACTTATTAAAATTGAAACGGCCTATTTTGAAAATAATGATTTTCTTGAAAATCCGCCATTGTCCATTGATTTTGCGTCCTCGTTTCACCGACACTGTATAATTATCAAAATCGAGTTTCAAATCAACAGTAATCAGTATTGATAAATAGTATTCACTATAAAAACTAACCTTCACTGTGTTTCCTCCAGAATATTAATTAAAATAAATAGAATATCATCAGCCTTGCACAAAATCCGATTTCTTGAGGTTGTTTATTAACAACTTAAACATTTGTGGTGATTAGGGTAAATAAACATCTATGTATCTACCTAATTTTTCTTGAAAGTAACTATTTAGAGCCTGGATGTACGTCTAGCAGTAAACACTAAACGTCACTATATTTTCTTTGTCACTATTTGTCATCGGTCAATGAATTCTTTAGCTCCATACACGCCGTACACGCAATGTGACTTACGAAATGTTTGAATCTGAGTGTTTCATTTTATTCAAACTTGGTTTATTCTTTATTGTCGAAATATTCTAACACGGATATACTCCGTTATAACCAAGACATATATAGCCATTTCATAGGGGGCTTAGCATTGCTACAAGTAGCTTCAGGCAATTATTGTGGCTTTTTTCCGAAGAAATAAACGATTTGCATGGGTTCACAATCCGCAATCCGCATCCGCAATCCGCATCCGCAATCCGCTACCCGTAAAGTCTACCATGCCCTATTGCGTATCGTACTAGCGTATGCCAGCGCATGAAAAATATCACTTATACGCCGGTATATGCTTCTCACACGTTTCTCTCATACGCAATAGTGCGACAGGGCCTTAAAGAAAGCTTGATATGTTTTCTATTGCTCAATATACATATGAGTGCACGTGGTTCAAGTAAAAATGGAACCGCACAGCTAATACTATAACTAACATTTCACTTTTACTTGAACCACTCGACATATATCATATTTCAATTTTAGCATTAGCCGTGGACTTATCAAAAGTGCAAGGTTTATAGATATGTTATTATTATAGATAGACATTATGTTAAAGCTAACTGTAAATAGCATGTATAATATTGTTGCTAATGTTGGTATTTTCCACGTCACTCTGTTGTATCTAGTTTTGAGATGGTTCTCTATATTTCACTTCACAAGAGTTTTAATTAGTGAAGACACTTAGAAACTTCAAAGTTAAGATAATCAAGTAAATTTTAGAAGATAGTTACTGCAACACTTGTACGAAGAGCAGTAACCAGTAAACCGAATTGGCTGCTTTGCTTTTCGACTGCTACCCGCTATCTTTTCAAAAAATCTGAAACCTTATACTGCGTGAAATCTCCAGTCACTCACATCGTCTTGGTACAAGATGTCACCGAATGGTTTGTACGCGCTAATTACCGCTGGCGCGATTTGGGAACGAGATTAATGATGTGTTCGACCATCAATGATGTGCTCGACCGTCGACGGTTTCGAAATTTGCCCCGACGCCATTGCGATGTTTAGAGATGCTTTCCACGGTGTATAGCATTTCAATGAGCTTTGATTCCTCTAATACAGCTTTAATTTTCTTTCCATTAAGAAGAGTCAAGGTGGAATTTTGGCGTATTCTGGGCGATTTATCTCTTTCCAGTGAAACAAAGTATTCTGAGAGATATTTTCCAGACGATTGCATGCTACACCATACTCTTTAAGATTACCCCCAAAACATCTCGCAAAGGCATTCTTTAAAACGATGATACAAGGCATCTGAACAGCTCACATCAAGGTAATGGAATTTATCTTTCTTTTTTTTGTACATGTGGAAGAGAGATTATATATCTAAACCATACTTCGAAATTCTTTCTTCCCATCACAAGATAGCTGCTTTTGTCTTTAATACAGGATATTGCATTGTGGTTTTCATTGTGGTTTTCCTTCAAGACCAAGCAGCAGCTTATCGAAGTCAAAGCATTTAGCTAGCAGTCTCGAAACTTCGGCTGTGCCATTGTCTAATCTGTTTTGTGACGAAGCTTTTAAATCTATAGCAAACTTTTTCAATTCCTTCATCAACTGTTCTAATGATCTTTCAATCCAGGTATACATTGCTTCTTCGCCATAATCCGGATGCACCATCCTATCATTGCTCGGTAAAACCAAACTCGTAGGCTTGATATGGACCATCAGTGGACGTACCACATACCGAATTTTTTCTACCGACTACAGTTCTACTCTTAAGTTTAATAAAATGCATATTTAATTTAAACAAAAGCCTAATCGGGTTTGGGCCATTTGGCTTGACTTGAGAACGCTCGCAGCTTGTTTCGGATTGTATTAAGTCACTCGCAGCTCGCATCTGACTATTGGTTCACTCACAGCTGATCAATTTTATACTCTCGCAGCTACGCGTAGAGAATTTGATACAAGTTTTCCAACCTGGCATATTACAAGTGTGCAATTTTTCCTAAATATGTTTCATAAAATAGTGAATAATCATCAAGCCATCAAAGTATGTTGTACTTTTTACTCGCTGGGGTACCTGTGCCCCAGACGAGTATAGGTTTCGGCACGCATTTTTGGTGGATGTCAGATGTACGGTGGCCCATACGGGCCAACCCTTCTCCGTAGAAACTTGCACCTTCTCCGTACAAATGTGTTGTTATTCCTTGGAAATCCAACTTCTCCGTGGAATATTGCAGTTGTTCTGTCACGAAAAGCCTTTTCTCCGTACAAATATGCAGTTTCTCCGTGGAAACACGCATCTTCTCCGTGGAAACACGCAGCTTTTCTGTGGAAACACTGCAGCTTCTCCGCGGAAACGCGTAGCATTTCTGTGAAACACGATGCGGTGGCCCGAACGGGGCACCTCTTCTCCGCTAGCCTGCATGGAAGGCGGTATTTCTACGGGCAGCGAAAATTAGGGAAGCAAAGGAAATACCGTCTGCCGCAAAACTAGGGGTTTTTGAATTACCCGTCCGCTGGTGAACGGGAAAAACGGATTGGTTAGTATTTTTATGTAGTTGTCAATCAACGGCTAAATTCGGTTAAATGTTAATCATTAACCAAATGTTTTGATGTTTTGAAACTCTGCGTTTTGAAATTAGTTCACGTCAAGTCAGACCAGAAATGGAATAACATAATAAAAGAAGCAAATTTAAAGATACAAGCTGAAAAATAACACTCCAAATAGTGTTTTTGATAGCGATTCGAACAAGAATATTTAACAAAGAAGATACGTCCGAAGGGGCCGAAGTTATGATCGGCGAAAGGTATGGGCTAGTCTATATTTTCGTTCAGACAATTACATGCGTATTAATTTGATAATATACTATCTCGCTTGACTTTCAAAGGCCATAAATCGCAATAATGTTGACATTTTACTAAAACTATCGATACAAATTAGGAGGTATTTCTTCACTGAATCGAACAGTGGGATTTCCATATAGGCCTATCAGTCATGTTCTGAACCAAAGATACTTGATAGATATTATATACGAACCTCCAAAGTATAAACAAGGGGCCGCGGTTGATGCAGTAATTATCAAATAACTGTTAAACTCTTATATACCCGTTGAATATGTATAGTTGTAAACAAATAAAAACTATCGTTCTATAAGGTTCAATACTTTCAGTTTGGTTGTTGACTGATGATGAATCTATAGTATAGACTTGCATGCTTTGTATTTTGAGCTTATTAAACCACCGTTTTAAGGCAGCTAAACGGGCTTGGTTTATATTAACACATAAAATAAATTCCTTGGTTCTCATCACTAGACACAGTCTACACTTTGAAATGTCGAAGATAGTGGGAGATTTATTTTTTATATATTATATTTATATAATTTATATATCAATAGTTCGTATCTCCACGAACAATGACAGAATGACTGGGTTTCTTTAAAATACAATGAAATTTCACTCAAAATTCTGTTTGTTTCAAATTGGAAGTTTAAAATGGCAATAAAAACTCTATATAAAATAAGAAAAAATTAACTGTCTTGAATTATTTTGTCGGGCGGTACATTTATATTGTATAACTAAAAATAAAACGTTTTCACGAGGATTTTAAAATTCAGTCGGGCGGTGATGAGAATCAAGGGAGCAGCTTGGGAGTGGCTAATTTTGAATATTTACTTAATTAATGCATCTATAAATAGCGTTGATGCTTCAGGGCACTGAGCTTCAGGGGCGGTAGTTCATTTACACCCAGTTTTGCGGCAGGCGGTATTTCCTACGTACCGCCTGCCATGCAGGCTACAAGTGACTGGAATCTCTGACGTCTCAACTCCGCTATAATTGAAGCTAAACAAAATAGCCAAATTGTATCAAATTTCAGAGGCTGTCGAGTCTTCAAAATCGCGGTTGGTAACAAGTTTTATTATGGATGTTGGTACTTCAAACTTCCATTTTTTTAAAATTAACCATATTAGTCACTGAATCCAGTTAGGTGCCACTTTGAGAAATTTAAAGTCGAATTTGATATACGTACAAAGCCGTATTTAGACCAGGTGCTTGTTATCGCTAAAGTTTGCTATAATCGTTCTGTAAAAGCATCATAAAACAAGGCAAGTTTGCCCAGGGATGCCGGAACCACGGGTGCAGCGGGTGCAAGTGCACCCCTTGCCTTTTGCATTTTCAACTTTGTGGGTGCAGTACGGGTGCAGAATACGGGTGCAACGGGTGCACAAAGTGCCCTTTTTGCGTGAAAAATTTTCATTAAAATTGCATTTTTTGCGCAAAGGCCATTTTTGAAAAATTCAATCTATGTTATTTCCTGAAAAATGTTTTAATTTCCGGAAAAAATAACATTTTCCGGAAAATTTTTCGGTATGTCCGGAAAATTTTTTTCGTATTTAGGAAAAATTGTGGTATGTCCGGAAAATGTTTTTTACCCCTAAGATGGTACACTGACCAAAAAAATTTTGGC
>CACRXK020011893.1:0-15757 GCA_902702795.2 Paramuricea clavata
TGAAGCAGATATGGAATTTGTTTCGAATATTAAAGAACTATTTATGAAACAAAATAAGAAGTTATGAATATTCTGATCTTTTAAACATAATTATAATACATGAGTAAGTACAATACCATTTCTAACTTTCTATTTAACAACACTACACCTGTCCTATTGCCCGTGGTATGCTCTTATAAAATTAAGAATATACCTCAAGGATTACCGATATTAATTAACAATGTTCCTGTCCCAAGAGTAAATTGCTATAAATGCCTCGGTGTCACTTTAGACAAAAAATTAATTAAACTGGGAACACCATATTGATATGATTATTAAGAATGTTAATGCAGGCATTGCAGTAATTAAACAAATGAAAACCTGTGTTCCTCTACCCTGGGTGCCAGAGGTTCTTCCACGCTCGTAGGATCTTGTCTAAAAGTACACACGAGTGACCACGTTGTCTAAAAGTACACACGAGTGACCACGAGTGACCACGAATGACCACGAGTGACCACGAATGACCACGAATAATTTCTGTGTTTAAAAATCATAAAATAATAATAATAACTATTTTAAATTAAGGTGGCTCCCTAAGGTTATTGCATTATACTGCATTATAGTATCCAGAAAACGCCTGTTTCTTCACTTTAAATAACATGAAGACGAAATTTATTGCACGTATTGGCAATGCTCTCCTGAACACTGCAATGTGCTACTTTTGTGCTGAAAGTCCGTTACCATGGCAACAGCGTGCTTACGATAAGGCTCAAAATTTGTCTTTTTTCGGCCATTTTAAAAATCCCTTAGGGAATTTTTTTAATTTTTCAGGAGCAAACGGGGGTTTGGGGGTCCTCCCCCAGAAAATTGTTCCATTTTAGAAGCTCTAGGACTGCAATACTGGCGTTTTCTAAAGCAAATTCGCAAACAAATTGGATGTAATTGACTGTATATTTTACAGAAATGGGTATCATTTCACACGAATAATTACTTTATTACGCAAATTTTACCTGAAAATACCAAACTTTTAACTGGAATTTTACATGATTTTTGTTCAAGTTTCACAGTTGCTGGGGGGGGTTACGCGTCACATCTCGCACAAAATGTCAAAATTAAACCTAAATTTCTCCCCAACCTCGTTCCCAGGGCTTGCGTATGAGGACGAGGGGAAAGACCACTGATATGGGAGAGACGAGAAAGCCCTGGTCTGGGCTGGTCAATTTTGCATTCTGATTGGTTAACACCATATTGTCTAAAAATAACTGAACTTGACAGTTGACAATAACAATTCAACACTTGTATTTTTATGATTCTTGTGTGTTTGCAAAATAATTTTTCAAAGTAAGACGTTTTCCCGACTGCATGATTTACTTTCGCCTCGGCCGGTTACAAAACTCAAAAGCCGTGTTGACGTGAGCTGTGATGTTTCCTGACAAAATATGAAACGTCTACTATTATTTAAGCTGTAGTTTTCCTTGTACAGTACTTATAATTAGTGCAGATGTCCGATGAAATACTACGCGTATTGCATTGAAGTAATATTTTAATTTACAATATTCTGTACTAACAAATAAAAGCAAGACAAACAATTAAATGAAACTACTAAATTAATTTTAATAGGCCCTGTTTTAAACTTTCGTCACGACACCGAGTTTTGCAGTTTCAGAATACCCCGAATACTTGAAAATTGCGATTATACGATAAAATTAAATAAAACAAAGATTGTGAAGGGGATAAAATTTGTAGGCAAACATTGCTCCTGAACGGCAAGAATATCTCGCCACTCCTTGACGAGCTGTCAAATACTGCCATTTTTGGGTAGTCAGGTGACCGGCCCAGACCAGGGCTTTCTCGTCTCTCCCCTCGTCCTCATACGCCCTGGGAACGAGGTTGATTTCTCCCTTTTCCTTCGGTAAATAGACCTTATGCATAATGACGTCATAAGGCTTAATGCTCGCGAGGAATGCTGGTCTTAGTAGTCATCGCCCAGGAAAATTTCGATAGTGGCCATTTTGAATTGTTTAATTTTCCCAGGCGATTACTACTAAGACCAGCATTCCTCGCGGGCATCAAGCCTTGTGACGTCATTATGCATAAGGTCTATTGTTTTACAACTTTGCGCATTTCTTAATATCGGCTAAACAAGCTCAATATCCTTTTTTCTTAAAATTTTGTTGAAGGGAATAATCCAAGAAACGTTCCATAGAATTTTTTTTTAAATTGAAGAAAAAAATCATTATACGAGAAAGATCTTTTATGCAAATTTTTAAATTTTTAAAACGGCCGGAAAAAGACAAATTTTGAGCTTAATTATCCTAAGCACGCTGTCACCATGGTAACGGACTTTCAGCGCAAAAGTAGTAAATTGCAATGTTCAGGAGAGCATTGTCACATTTGTCCAATAAATTTCGTCTTCGTGTCATGTAAAGTGAAGAAACAGGAGTTTTCTGGATACAAAAGTGTAGTATAATGCAAAAACTCTAGGGAGCCGCCACCTTAAAATAGATTTTTGTTATTATTTTATGACTTTTAAACACAGAATCACTTGTGGTCACTCGTGGTCATTCGTGATCACTCGTGTGTACTTTTAGACAAGACGCGCTTGTAGGGGGGATAATGAGGGATACACGAGGATTCAAGATGGGCGGCGGCGAGCGGGAAGAACCTCTGGAACACTTCTATGGCTTTTACTGTTTTAACTGCCACATGTCAATCAAACGTTAGCCAATAGGACACGTATTTATTTTGACTGATGATGATTTGGGCGTGTTCAACCGAACATTTGAGCGATGGAAATTGCGACAGAATGTGTCAATATCAAAACAAAAAATTAAAATTAGCGAGTTTTAAAGTAAAATAAACCGAATAATATTATATGGCCACATGGCATTAGACCATACACCTGTTAAAAGTGTTACAAAAAAGCGGAGACGAGTATTGTCGAGTTTGTGGTGAATTTGTTATTCACAGTGGGTATTTTAGTACATACAGTAAAAGGATCGTCGCCTCGGTAGATTGAACTTTGAAGCATTTCTTGTTCATCATAATACAAACGACTATTTGCCGTCCAAGGCCCTGTTTATGTGGAGGCGAGTTACTCTGCAACTGGCAAAAAAAACTTATCTAATGATTCGTATGTATTTTTGAGCAATATATCATATTTCAAATGCAAAGCACATACATTTATACACATACATTCGATCTCGGGCGGCCGAGTTAACAAATACCCGAACATCTTTTGTTTAATATAGTAACTATTCATCTCGCCGAAGGCAATATCTCACCTCTTTCTGCCGGGAACTCGTCACTGGCGAGTTTATACTCGGCTGCATCGTCTGTAAACAGTGCCTCGAGTCTTACCGGACAGACACAAATCGAGATCTCGACAATACATAGATCGGCGCGAAAGACTGGGTCGAGTGAACTCTGGAGAAACCTTCATGTCAAGATTAGGAGTGCTGCCTTCGGCAGCAATTAATGTGTGACGATTGGTACGCAAATATGGATAAAGGTGAATTGAATGGAGTTGTATTCTTAGAGATCTGTAAGGCTTTTGATTCCATAAATCACAAAATATTGCTTAACGAATTGGAAACACAGTTTGTTATCTCCAACAAGGAATTAAACTGGTTTAAATCTTACCTTACGAATCGTGAACAAGTTTGTACTATAAATGGACATACATCGTCCGCAAAAAAGATTATTTGTGGTATCCCTCAGGGCTCAATTTTAGGGCCTTTGCTATATTTCTACTTTATATTAACGACCTACCGGATAAACTCAAAAAAAACAACACCTTGTTTATACGCTGACGATACCGAAATTAGAAGATTCGTAGGTTTCCTATTTCTTAAACAGGAAACTTAAACATTAAGTTAACCCTATTCCAAATTCGTTTTTAAAATATTCAAATGATGAAAGTTATTGTTGTAATTAAGCGTTTATTAGCAAGTGGGAACGAGCAACATGGCCGCCATCTATTCAAATGGGGGTAACCGCTGGAATATTCTTGGCTTCAATTTTACTAAAAGAGATGCGCTATCTAGTGTATATAAGATATCTATGAAAACTAAGTACACGATAATAGGATCATCATATAATCTAACTAATAAAGTTCACGACTATCCTGTGTTCTTAAACAACAAACCTCTTTTCGAATGTCTGGGCGTATTACTAGATGAAAACCTCAAATGGGATAAACAAATCGGAAAGATATTGAAAAAAGTTGGATCTGGCATTGCAATGTTGCAAAGGGCTAAAAATTTCATTCCAGTAGCTCACTCCAAATAATTTACAATGCCTTGATTCAGCCTTATTTTGATTACTGTTCTCCAGTATGGGACATCTGTGGCACACAACTGCTTGATAAACTTCATAAATTTCAAAATCGTGCGGAAAGAATATTGCTGGCGCAAGTTACGAAATTGATTCTGTTGTTGTTCTTGAAACTCTTGGTTGGGAAACTTTAAAAAGTAGAAGACAGAAGATGAAGCCCATTCCTCTGTATAAGATTCTAAACGATTATACTGCTCCTAACTATAACTAAACGAACTATAACTTAAGAAATAGCTATACTGATTTAGCTCTCCCAAAACCGACAAGGGAATTCCTAAAAAAAGTTTTAAATACAGCGTGGCAAAGCTTTGGAACAGCCTTTCTCGCGATATCTTATATTCATATATATACCGCTGTCAAAATCATATATCGATTCTCCGTTTTCGTAAATAACTCGCAGTATATTATTACCACTTATTTTTCACCCTGCTCGGTCTTTCTCAATTTTCAAACACGCAAAGGATTATCATATGCTGTTCCTATATACTAAGACTTAAACAAACTCGCGATATCTTATAAATGATATATTCATCATATATACTGTCCAACTCACATATCAAATAATCGTTCTCGTAAAATAACCCGCAATATATTGCTACCATATATTCTGTTGCGTCTTTAATAGGGAGGGATTATTATCACATGCTGTTCCTATATACTAACACTTAAACAAACTCGCGATCAAAATCATATATCGATTCTTCGTTATAGAAAACCATGCAGTATTATATTAATGACAAACATTTATAGGTCCTATAGAGACTATATAGTGTTTATATATATAATTAGTAGTTACAGTCTATTTATATACGCATCGTGTATAAAGGTTGATAATTTCTGTTTCCATCTGCACGAAACCACAATATACAGTTAATATAATCAAAAAATACATTTTCGCATCGTTGTTCGAGACGATTCTACCGACGGACAATATGTTTACCGATCGTGATTTGCCTTACCATCGGTACCGACGGACAACGTTTTCGAGGGCTGCCTTATACTCAACCACGCACTCAGGCTCTCAGAAGAGAGCGTGGGTGCTTCATAAGAGCTTGAATGCGACGTTGCCTTATAATTAGAGACCTTAAATTTTAAGACGGCATGCAACGCGACGACGACGGCCAAAACAAACCTCTTCAAATAAATGGTAGTAAAGATAATTCGTGGTATATTATCAATCGTATGAATTTATTACAGTCCTAGAAGTTGAAGACATGGGTTTTATGTTTGGGAAGAGAACTCAGTTTGAAGATGCACTTGTTGCGACTTGAAATGCAGCCGTTGCAATTGTATATATCAAGACGTGAAAATCTGTGACTTGGCGTTGTAAACAGAGCGAGGACAATGTCTAAATTATTCGTATATTGTAATTGTTCAATTCTTTTCAATGATTTATTGTATTGTATTGGTAGCCGTTGCCGTCGCGTTGTCGTCCTATAAATCGTAAGGTCTCTAGTATACTCATTCACCAACGGACTTTACATATTTACCGATGGTGTACCGACGGACAGGGTTTCGGAAGGCTTACTAACTCATTTGCGAACGGACTTTACAAATTTACTGATGGTATATTCGTTTCTCCATCGGCACGAACGGACAAAATCTATTTACCGATGGTAAATTGGCTTACCATCAGTAGCGACGTCACCGACGGACAGGGTTTTGAAGGGCTACCTTAGCCTCTCACAATGCTAACTACCTCATTATTTGCCAACAGACTTAACAAATTTACCGATGGTGGATTCATTTATCCATCGGTACCGATGAAGAATATCTATTTACTGATGGTGAATTTAATTGGCTTACCATCGGTACCGACGGACAGAGTGTTTGAGAGTTACCTTATATTCAACCTCGCACCCAGGCTCTCAGGAGAGAGCTTGGGTGCTTCATAAGAGGCTGGATGTGGGGTTGCCTTATAATTACCTCATTCACCAACGGACTTTAATACCGATGGTGAATTCATTTCTCCATCGGTACAGAGTACGGACGGACAATATCTATTTACCGATGGTGATTTGGTTTACCTTGCCTCTCGCAATGCTAACTACCTCATTTGCCAACGGAATTTACAAATTTACCGATGGAGAATATTTATTACCGATGGTAAATTGCTTTATCATCGGTACCAATGAACATTCCATATTTACCGATGGTATATTCGTATCTCCATCGGTACGGATGGAACCGATGGTAGGAATAATTTCACCAAACTAACCGTCGGTATGCTTGCTACAGTATTGAACAACCCTCGCAATATACGCCGCGTATTGTACAGCATGTGCGTGAAAATCATATGCGTTTGATTAGTTCATTTAAAAGTGCTCATATAACAATACTGCATAGAATAGAAACTTTATTTCACGAGGGAAAACGTATTAACCGTAAAAGTTATCTAACATACGGCCCTCGCACTATTTTGATATTTACAGGCATAAAAAGTATTAAGGATTACGACTATTTACATTCGAGAAAAAATAATTAATAATGAATACAATTACAATTTAGTAAATATTTACAATTTATACAAAAAAAATGCATGCCGAAACGATTAGGTAAATTTCGCTATTTCGTTATGACGTTATCCGGAGCGGTTACCTGCATAACCTTGTGTCCTTAATATAGTATTTGGTGTGATTTTTAGGCTCTCGGCCTCTTACGTCGCCCTCGACAGTTGACCCTCGACACTCGACCAATAGATAAACTCAAAAATAATATGGCAAACTGCATGTATATAAGATATAACATTTAAACTTGTTTTCTAGTTCTTTGTTTGCAATCACGTGACTTTTTATAATAACGTTACAATCCAAATGACTTGTGGACGATTTTTCTCCTATCAGAATCGTTGCAGCAAGAAAAACTGAACGGTAGGCCTAATTCATCTTTTGAGTCTTAAAATTCCCTATTCAGACCAAGCTGGATAATAGAGACAATCTGACAAACACGAGCACACCTAATGGAAACTATTTCCGATTAAGTACTGTAACGTTCAATAAAAGATCGTGAATTCCTGAAAAATATACCTGTACAACTCTTCCCAGGAAAATCCGTCAGTATTCTTAGCCAGAATATTTTGAACTCCAAATTTCAAAAAATTCCAAATACCATCAACATCCATGGTCCTCTAAACAACAAGGATTTTAATCGTTAAAATGTTAATATATTTTTTTCTGTGTTGGTGTTGTGTATTCAAGGGGAATAATATGTTTGCGATGTTACTCTGGGTGCATATCCACACCGGGCGAGCTTGAAAAATATGCCCGGCCACGGTGGGATTCGAACCTACGACCTTTGGAATACTAGCCCAATGCTCTTCCAAACTGAGCTACGCGGTCAGGACGGTTCGAGTAAGTGATATTTCGGAACAGTATCTAGTTCCTTCAATACCAATGTGTTCTAGTAATACGAATTTTTTTTTGGTTACTTGTACAAAAGCATTTCATGAACAATAATGTAGTTTCATCTGTTGTCTCGAATAAATGTTTAGGAGTTGATCTTGTTGACAGGTTGACCTTTGATATCAATATTGAAGAAATATGCAAGAAGATCTGTGCAGGTATAGGAGCATTGAGGAAAATTAATTAAAACCATTTGTTCCCCAGTGTTCTCTTAGCTTGTTACATTATACAAATCATTAATCCAGCCATATTTTGATCATTGCATGCTCTCCCCTGTGGAATACATGTGATGAAATATTAAAAGATAAATTGCAAATAAATTACGGTGCGGCTAGAGTTATCATGATCACTGGAGCAAGATTTAGCACTTCCAAAACCACTGTAGAAAACTTCATGTTACTTTCATATAGGGTCTAGTGAGAACGAGTTCTAGTGAGCGTTTATATACCGTGATGTGAGTTTATTATAAGTAATAGCATGGCTTGAGGGAGATTAGTGATTAAATGGCCCCGTAACCCGAGGCAGGTTTGCGGAATTCCCGAGGGCGAAGCCCGAGGGAATTCCGCAAACCTGCCGAGGGTTACGGGGCCATTTAATCACTAATCTCCCGAAAAGCCATGCTATTAGTTTGTAATAGCATAGTTGCGCTCCCATTTAAAAATGGACAAACATGCCCTACTTGGAATCAGCGTATTTAAGCTAAAACATTTGCTTCATTGCTTGTGGGATGTAAAAGCTTGTTGCACATGCGCACTTTTTACGCTTTAATCGGTTACGCATGCGCAATCTATCATTTAAGGTACCACAACAAAAACGCTAAATATATTAGTATAAAATTGGAGACTGCATGTGCGTAATTTAAATGAGGCGGTAACTCAGGGATCGGATGATAGACTATTGACGGCTCTGAGCTAACTGTTGCTGTTCCTTGCACGATTATGTGCGTGAGGCACTTGCCTAAAGCGTAGTCGTCAGGGAAACAAAGGTGTGACCCTTGGTAACGGGCGATTAGTTCTAACGGGCGATTAGTTAGTAATGGTACCTGTTGAAACAAAAGAAACCCGGGCAACTATGCTATTATACTTTATATTAAATAAAGAACCTTATCTAAAGTGAATTGTGAGTTTTAAGGAAACGTAGTGGCTCTAGAGTGCTACGTTTTCGACACAGTGGCGACCCCGGCAGGATTAGCGAACCTTTTGCGAGAAAGAAGAATTTTTTTTAGTTAGCAACAAGCGTACGCGTTTCATCGGCAAAGTGAAAGTGACCTTTTACAACGAGATTTGTGAGTTTGTCTATTGACATTTTGTGAATAATCATTGAAATCCATTGCTTGGCTTCGTTTTGATATTTGGGACTTATTATCTGGGTTTTTTAAATGATATTTTTCGAATTTTGTGCTATAAACTGTTGATTTTTTGTGAAAATATTTATCGGTGTTGTGCCGACCGCGCATTCGCGAGACACTCGGAGACCTGGCAACGAAATACATCTCTACTTCATTTAAGCAAACTATATCGTACTGCAAGTTATTCGTGGCGTTTTTGTCGTAAATTTCATGAACGTATTCTAGCTAAAAACACCCAAATTAAAATGGATAAATCATTGGAAGAACTTTCATGCAAGATAAAAACATTAAAGTTTCGGATGAACAAGACCAATGACGTCATCGATAAAAGGGATAGGGAGGCTCTGGAGCGGCAACGTTTATCTGTCGCGTCAAGTGCAATGGTAGTTTACACCATTAAAGAGACCATTGAAGAGAGCATGTTTGCGAAGGGAGAAACAGAAGCAGGGGCGGCGGAAAGTCGATAATTGGGGGGGCTGATATTCATATATTCGTGTTCACAGACTGTAAAAACAATCGCTTTCAAAGGAAATAAATGATGCAGAACATGAATATATGAATATCAGCCCCCCCAATTATCGACTTTCCGCCGCCCCTGAACAGAAGAAAAGGTAAAAGCATGGTCACAGGAAGTCGACGTTTTGTTGGCTGAGGCAGATCAATGCACCCGTTTGATCACCAACGTACTAAAAGATATTGAAGCAGCTGCTCAAGAGAGTGTGATCCTAAAAGAACAACAGCAGAAGCTGCAGTTTGAGAAAGAATTGACAGAGCAACGATTACGTCAAGAGCAAGAATCTGAGGAAGCGAAAAGAAAACTTTGACCTGGAACATCATGAAAGGCTGAAAGAGGTACAACAAAGCTCAACCCCACACGAAACTGGTTTGGTAAAAATGCCAAAGCTGGTTATAACTAAATTTGACGGAACACCTCAAGACTGGGTCAGATTTTGGGGACAATTCCATGCACAGATTGACAAATCCAATGTGGATCCTGTTACGAAGTTTTCGTACCTAAAGGAGCTAGTCGAAATTAAGGTACGCAAATTAATTGATGGGCTCACGTTTACAGATGAACGATATAAAAAAGCGAAGAGTCTTTTGGAGAAAAAATATGGAGATTCGAGTGAAGTAGTTGGTGCATATGTGAGAAGTATACTGGAGTTACCGACCATACGAGAAAGAGACGTGGTGAAAATACACAACTTTTATGAAACACTGTTATACAATGTTGAGTCATTATTGGACAGTCTTGGTAAACTGGATGCGGCAGTTAGATTCACCGTTGACAAATTGGATGCGATTAAGAGCGAATTAGCGATGACTAATGAAAACTGGAACAAATGGACCTTTGAACAATTTGTTGAAGCTCTCGGAAAGTGGACGAAAAACAATCCAGTAAAAGATAGTCAACAGAAGAAGTTTCCAGGAGAAAGGGGTAGATCATTTCTTGCAAATAGAGACAATGCTAATGTGTATCACACGAGAGGTTGTCTCTTCTGTTCTGATGAAAACCACAAGGCCCTTAATTGTGACAAAGTTGTTCGATGTGAAGACCGGAAGAAAATCTTCGCAGAAAAGCATCTGTGCTTCAAGTGTGCGGGGGCAAACAGAGAGCTGTGGATTGTAAGAGCAAGAGTAGATGCCAAACATGCGGTGGAAAACATCACACTATCAGAAGCCTCGAGAGCCTGGAATGACTGCGAGTCACATCGGTCCAAGTTCTGTGATTCACCCGGTAGTGGTTGTACGCATAAACGGCTATAAATTCAGAGCCTTACTGGACAGCGGTGCCAGTCATTCGTACGCTTCATCCACAGCCATCAACCTCATTGGAGCTAAAGTTAAGTATACTGGCCTTCGTCAAATAGCTACGTTAACCGTAGTAACAGCCAGGACCATGCAAGTTAACGCCATAAAGATGGATTCTTTGTCCGATGACTTTAACCTCCAGGTGAATCTTACGAAGATTGAGAAGGAGGAGCTCCTGCTCTTGGAGAACCCACACTACAAGGAAATCATACGAAACCATTCTCATTTACGAGGAGTCCAAATGGATGATGATGATGACAAAGATCTTTTACCAGTTCACATATTACTCGGAGCCAATGACTATGCAAAGATACGCACTAGTGAGAACTTGCGTGTTGTTCGTATAGGAAAGCCCGTTGCAGAGCATACGAAGTTTATTTATTTATTTAATAGCTTAGCCCTTGTACAAATATTAATTATTAGCACATGGCAGGGAATCTGCAACAGCGCAAGCCAATTACTGCAGCCCCTTTAAAACTTAACAACATAATGATAATATAGGAACGAGTTGTTTCCTTGTCCTCAGAGGCAAGTCATAAGATACTACTTGACACTAAACCAACTTTTAAACTCATATAATAACGAGAGAAACGATATAACAAGGAATACTGCTTGAGGATAACGAACTAACTCTTTCCAAAACATGCAACAGACGAAGACACAATATCTACATGCAACACGAGATCGGATTGGTAAGACTACGAACACAATTACACTTTAGACAGATTGTTTTGTACGAACAAGGATCGTCAACGTTGTAAGAAGTTCTTAATGAAGTCATATAATATTCATAAAGAATAGACTTGAATGTCGAGAGACCACAAGTCTCCAGTTTTAGTTCTTCCGCTAGAATGTTCCAGACACGGGTTGTTCGTATGAAGAAGGATCGTTGGTGGGTGGTTGTTTTGCATTTGGGTATGATGAACTTGGTGGCAGTACTGGTGGAAGATCTGGAAGGTCTCGAGGTTCGGATGGTTGGAATGAGAGGAGGTTTAACATTCACCAGACTATTTACTATTTTGTAGAATAGGACCATATCCAGGTACTCGTGCAAATAGCAAATCGGTAATCGACTGATCGTGAACTTGTTTGTTCCAGGTGAGGTTATTCTGGACCCACACTCCAAGATCACGTTCACTATTAATTTGTTCTAAATTTGATGATAGTTTGTATGTTGTTGTTAGTGGCATGAATTTTCTGGTGATGTGTTGGGCTTTGCACTTCTTGTCGTTGAATGAGAGGCCAGACTCGGACGACCAAACTCGCAGGTTGTCCAGGTCATTTTGTAGGTGTTCGCAGTCGTTCTTAGTTTTGATGGTTGAAAACAGTTTTGTGTCGTCTGCGAACATTGCAACTTGACTGAATTTCACAGCATCGGGAAGATCGTTGACATACAGGGCAAAGAGGACAGGACCAAGTATGGAGCCTTGAGGAACACCTGAAGTAACTGGGAGGGTGGCAGAAGTGGCTCCAAGTACAGTTACACGTTGTTGGCGATTCGTGAGGTAGGAGTCGAACCATTGGATGAGGTTACCGCCAAATCCAGCCATACGCAGCTTTTGTTTAAGCTTCGAGTAGTCGACTGACTTTGTCAAAAGCCTTTGACAGGTCCAAGTAAATAGCATCTACTTGACCGCCATTATCTAATTCCGAGCCGATGTAATCCAGGACTTCCAAGAGGTTAGCAACGCATGATTTACCAGGAATAAATCCATGTTGCAGTTTCTGGATCAGCTGGAACAGATGATCTTTGATGTTAAAGAAAACGCAGCGTTCTAAAACTTTCGAAAGGATTGGTAGCAGTGAGATTGGCCGATAATTTTCAGTGTGTTCTCTTTGGCCTTTCTTATATATTGGAACAATGTTCGCTAATTTCCAGTCCTGGGGAAAGATACCCTGCTCTAATGATTTGTTGTACAGCTTACACAGAGATGGTGAAATTACGGAAGCTCTCTCTTTTAGTAGTCGTGCGGAAATGCCATCGGGTCCAGTAGCTTTCGTACAGTCAAGAGATCCAAGTACTGCTTGCACTTCCTCAACTGAGAGGGCGAGATCTGTCATTACTGCAGGTTCAGCTTGCTCATGATCAGCTGTGTCCTCGTAATTGTCAGCTGATGTATATACTGACGTGAAGTATCTGTTGAACATATTGGCAATATCAGTTGGATTATCTGCGCTGAATCTCGCCGGGTCTTGGTTGGTACCTGAGTTTACCGCAGAGGAAACAGTGTTAGGAATGTTTCGCGACTTCGATTTGTTCTTTATTATTGACCAAAGGCGTTTTGGATTTTGTTTAAAGTTGTTTCCTAGCGAAGTAAAGTAGTTTTCCCGGCTCTCCCGGAGCATATTCTTAACGGACGTACGCAGTTCTTTGAATTTCTGCGCCAAATGACTGGTCGGGCATGATTTCAATTTCCTTCGAACAGTGTTCTTTTTGTTGATAAGGTTTAAAATGTTCCCTGTAATCCAAGGCAAAGGATTACGTCCTTTTATTTTCTTACATGGAACGTACTTTGACACCGTTTGGAGGAAGGTATTTTTCCAACTTTGCCAGTCATCGTTTATGTCTTCGTGATCTAGATTTGAACACAAGTTCTTGGCCGACAACGCAGAACGCAATCCTTCGAAGTCTCCATTTCCGTAGTCGTATACGTATCTACGAGTTTTTGTCTGAATCGTAACAAACGCATTAAGTTCGTAGAAAACGACGGAATGGTCCGTAAATACAGCAGCGTTTTCTGGAGTCTCAATGGTGACGTGTTCCGGGACACTAGTGATCAGAAGATCAAGAATGTTATCTCCGCGGGTTGGAAAGTTATTAACTTGAGTTAGGAAATGATCGTTTAACACTTCGATGAAAGGGTGGCCGTTCGTTTTGTTTGCTATGGTGTTGTCCCAGCTAATATCTGGCAGGTTGAAATCGCCGCAGATAATGACATTGTCGAATAGATCACAAGCTCTGCTAAGATAGCTGTTGAATGTATCTATCCAATTTGAAGTAGATTCAGGTGGACGATAGCAGGAACAAATTAGCACCTTTTGTTGTTGAGAAGTTACTACCACTGCTGCCACAATCTCAAGTTCCTCGTCTTGGTTAGTTTCGTGAATATATTGCTGGACGTTAGTGAATGAATTGGCTCTTATTGCAATTAGTACACCCCCTCCTCGTCGAGATTCGCGATCTTTACGAAAGATGACGTAGTCATCGTTGAGTAGTTCGCAATTCAATATATTTTTGTTGAGCCACGTTTCATTTACACATATAATAAGGTAATAAGTAACTGCTTTGAAATTCACGACGCTGATGGCAATATTGCTGTTTTAAGGTACCCATGCATGGCCGTGTTGTGTAAACGTTAAGCCCAAAAGACGGGCGACAGAAAAGGACAGGAAATTTCGAAAATTTCAGTGAATTATGATATTTGTTTTGTCGAAATAACTCGTACGAAATGCGAGTTTGACGATGGACAGAAATAGACACCAATATTATGCACTTACTAGTGGAAACTATATAGTATATGGGTCAATCGATTGATTTTAAAAAGGGAATTTAACATAATTTGTGATTAGTCAGTTTCTTTTACTATGAAGAACATTCAGTTTGTTCTTAATTTAAAATACAAACACTGAGCCGCTTTTATAAACGCTACATATGTACACAATATATAAATTGATTGATCTTGCCGACATGCAAAATTTGTAAATTTCTTACAACTTTGGGGATGCGTTGCATCACGCAGAATAATTTCCCCAAGAAAATTTTAAACGATTCACAAAATACACCATTTTAAAGGCGATTGTGGGTTGTTTTTTAGTAAAAAAAATTTCGTCGCACATGGAAAAAAATTCGTTTTACTTTGAACATATTTTGAGAGAGATTTTCTATGTGTTCCAAAAATAACTTCAATAAAAATGAAAAACCCGAACGATTATGTCTGAAACTCTGCCTGTTGTATATTAAGATAGCAATTAACTTCGTGTGAGAATACTACAGCGCTGGGTTATTTTGTTTTGTCCCGAGAAGCTGTTGAAGTTAACCTAAATTATCGGCTCAAAATTAGCGAATTTAATTCGGAAAGTATTTTCTGCGATTTTCCCGAATACTAAGCCGAATTTCACCAAACAAACTACACAGTGGTGTTTGTTACATTAGGGCCTATATATAGTTAAAATATGAGCGGAATCGATTTATCAACCCTTGCCGCCCAATGTTCGATTTTTGCTGATAATCGCTCTTAAGCAACCAAGGGAAGTTTCTTGATCAGCACCGGGTGACATGATAGACCATCCGAACTTATCAATTTGAACAATGAGCATCTTGAATATTAAAACCGCTAACTGCTCATTGTATTCTGGATTCGTGTGGACTTTAATTCTCACTGTAATCGTTTTGTTATCCAAAAGATCGAAACCTGAAATTGTACATTACGATGGGAATGCAAACTTTTCAAACATTTCTATCAGCTCGGAACTTATAACAATTCCTGGTAGACTGGGCTTGCTTTGGACATCAACGCGTGACCGTGTTCTTCGTAAATACAACCTTCCATTGAACAATTACCATCGTTATGGTCTACAATTTAATGTCAATAATAATTATTCCCAGTTCTTTTTATTTATTCTACTTGCCGGCGACGTTGCCACAAATCCGGGGCCTTCAAAACCAGTTAAATGTGTCAGTTTGAACGCTCGTAGTCTAAAAAGTTTACACAATACTGACGGAAAAGTCATTAGCAACATCCATTGTTTTCAAGACCTTGTTTATGCACATGAACTAGATATTATTATAATAATAGCATGGCTTGAGGGAGATTAGTGATTAAATGGCCCCGTAACCCGAGGCAGGTTTGCGGAATTCCCGAGGGCGAAGCCCGAGGGAATT
>CACRXK020011894.1:0-15757 GCA_902702795.2 Paramuricea clavata
AATTAAAATATATTCTGCATGGTACGAATTTAGTAAGCTTGATATACAGAAATTTTTGTATAAAGAGAAATTGGTGGGGTATTCTGCTTTTAACTCCCGATATTTTAAAGTTTGTTTGTCTTGTATTGTGTAAAGGGTCGCTGTAATTGGCGGAAGCTGTAGCGTATACCCAGCCATGTCAATGTATGTATCGTTTATGTTAATGTATGTACAACAAGTGATTTTAAGTTGATTTGGCAAAGCCTAATAAATAAATAAATAAATATTGGCAAAGTTAAATAAATAAATAAATAAATACACATTATAAATTGGAGTATTCAATTGGGCAAAATTCACTATAAATTTTCTTATCATATGAAATGACGTCATGGGTTATGTAAAAACATCATGGTACCACCTTAATACAAACTGATATCGATAAACACAACACCTGTATCTATGCATAGCACACCTTTATAAACCATAATTTTCTCGGGTAGTTATCAAGTTCTCGTAGTGTAGTGGTTATCACATCCGCTTAACACGCGGAAGGTCGCAGGTTCGAGCCCTGCCGAGAACACTTTTGTGCTTTTCAACTTATTAAATTTTTTTTCTCGACTGCATATTTTTCTTCTAGTTCCGTAACGTGTATTTAATTACTGTAATGTAATTTAATGTTGGTAAAAAATAAAATATTGCACTAAGGTTTAATTTTGAAGCATTTTTTTGGAATAAAGAAACGTTCTTGAACTAGTCCCAGGCCCTTGGTTGTAATCACGCGGACACTAGGTTTTGACCTGAGCCATCTATCGTTAAATTTGAATGCAAACCAACCTATGTTTGGCAATTTGAGATAAAGATATCATAACAGACGTTACTGCCTCTTTGTCAGCCTTAAAGACAAAATAGATCAGAAATCACATCATAGCATACACGCGTAAAAACCAACAAGTTGTTACAATACAGGTCTGAAAACAAGTTGTTACAAATCTGTTCACAAGCTGTCGACAAGTTGTGTTCGCACGGCTTGTTCCCAGTTGTTGTAACAAGTTTGGAACAAGCTGTTTGCAACAAGCTTGATGGCATTATCAAACTTGTCACAAGGTTGTTCTAACAAGTCTGATACAGTCATGATATAACAAGAATGTTACAAGGTTGACGACACAAGGTTGTAACAATATTGTTATATCATGACTGTATCGGACTTGTTGGAACAACCTTGCAACAAGTCTGATAATATCAACAAGGTTGCTACAAGTTGTTAACAGCTTGTTCCAAACTTGTTGGAAACTTGGGACAAGCAATGCGAATACAAAACGCAAAAATCTCACATCTTGTAGCAAGTCTGCCAACAAGCCGTCAACAAGTTGTATTCGCACTGCTTGTACCAAGTTGTCAAAAATTTTGGAACAAGCTGTTAACAACTTGTAACAACATTGTTAATATTATCAGATTTGTCGCAAGGTTGTTCAAACAAGTCCAATACAGTCACGATGTAACAATACTGTTACAACTTTGTGTCATCAACCTTGTAACATTCCTGTTATATCATGACTGTATCAGACCTGTTAGAACAACCTTGTGACCTGAAGTCTGATAATGCCATCAAGCTTGTCACAGGTTGTTAAACAGCTTCTTCCAAACTTGTTACAACAACTGGAAATAAGCAGTGCGAACACAAGTTGTCGACAGCTTATCAACAGATTTGTAACAACTTGTTTGCAGACCTGTAATAACTTGTGCGTTTTTACGTGTAGAGCAAATAGCAAATAAATGTCAAGACAATGAACAGACCTTTCCCCTCTGAGTGAAATTTTGAGCCGTTTTTCAGTCATTTTGTATTACAAATGGAAAATTGATAATCAGTTTGATCATCTGATTACCAATTTCCCGTTTGTAATGCAAAATGACTGAAAAACGGCAAACTTCGCAAGGCTATATTATCCGCATTTTACAACATTTCGCAACGAAACTTCGGAATATTACTAATTTTGTGATGCTCTTTCAAGCTGTGATGAAATTTTTGTCCAGACTTGTCAAGATCAAAATTTCACTCAAAAGGGGAAAGGTCTATTAATATAAGATATCGTTTTAAATACTGTAGCAAACCTTTATGTCAACTAAATACGAAACCGGTTTAGGAAACCCGTTCCCAGACAGAATTTTCGCCCCTCTACAAAACAAAAACAAGTTCATTAATAAACTCAGCTATATTTCATATACAACAATTATATTTCATAATTAAAAATCTTGTGAACTCTTACTCTAAATGTAATTTCAATTCTTCAAGTTTTTTGCGCAGTTCGACAATCTGTTGTGAGAGAATTCTGGAATCGGAAAACAAGCAATAAGTCATAAGATTATAAAATAGCGAGTTTAGTAATATCTCAAACACATTACGCAAAGCAGACAAGTTTTAATTTGCAGTCTTAATACCCTTCTGATTCTGAAGAAAAGCACTTCAAAATAAGCCCGGCTTCATCGAGTTGGTCGTCTCTAAAAACAAGATATTAAAAACATCATATTTCACAGACGAACGGCCTTCGCTCGATACGACAAATTTCTCCCTGTATTTTTTCAACAAAAAGTTGTTGTGTTTTATGTCGTGGAGAACAGCACGGAATAGGACGTATTTGTGAATGACGAGAATTTAGACGAAAACACATGTACTACAATATGTAATGGAATGCAATCATTGGAAAACTGCCTTTTTCCCTTTTGTAAGACGTTTTGGTGGAATAGCACCGTGGGAAATACAGTAAAATATGAATAATAAGACGGTAGAACGTTATATAAGACGTAGTTTCAGTTTGTACCTCGAACAAAGATAGATGCAGTCGATAGCTAGCTTTATTTGTCGGGCAACATCAGGGATAAACGGCTCGGTTAACTGTCAAAGAAAATAGTTTAGGCCATTTTTGCAGGAAACTAACCAAACTAAACTAACTAAACTAAACTAACTGTAGTCTACGGTCTATGGTATAACCTGGAAGCAAGCCTTTCACATTTTCGAGTCCCCCTCAATCCTCACCTCTGCAGAAGACTGCTGTAGAATTTTGAGTGAAAATGTCAGATCCGTCTAAAAAAATCAATGTTAGAAAAAGTTACAAAAATCTACTATTGATTATATTAGCATAGCGACATTTTGACTTTTAGCTTTATTATATCGGCATACAACTTAACTAATCCATGGAAAGACTCAACAATTAGAATGTTAGGGTTTGTAATCCAAGTGATTATATACATTTTAAGACCTGACCAGGAACGACTGCGAAAAATGCAGCACAAGGTCCTCTGGTAGGAATTGAAACTACGGCCCTGCGATTCCGGTGCAGCGCTCTAACCAACTGAGCTACAGAGGTCAGCTGTTGAGCTGTAACCGTAAGTTCATGTATATATAGGTAATCGGGTGTGCGGGTTGTTGTGATAAGGTGGACTTGAATGATGTGATTTCTTGCACTTCACTTGGTGGAATTATAATTCCACCAAGTGAAGTGCAAGAAATCACATCATTAAAGACTCAATAAACACACCTTTGACGTTTCCGTCATGTATTGCTGTATCAACTTGGCTTTACTGCCTCGAGTTCGTTTTTCCACTCTGTCCAAGAATGGGACGACCCATTTCTTAAAATCTTTGACGAAGGACTGCTCCGAGGACTACAATATCACGGGTAAGAGTACACACGAAAATTAGGTAATGAGTTATTGAACATATTGATACATCCACGCTATTTTCAGAACAATGGAAGACTCACTTTTGCAACGAGCAATTTCATCTTTTCCAGATTGGTCAAATTTTCAAACGACTTCAGGTCAACAACGCAATCTCCTTGACACTAACAAATACACGTAATGTTGTTGGTTGCTTGTAGGTGTAAAAATGACAAAACGTTTCATTGCTAAAGTGTTATAACAAAGAGCCTCGACTTTGTTCTTACCTCATAAACTAAGGCACCCAAGGTAATCAAATCGTCGTGAAGAAATGTCAAGCCCTAGGAACAGAAAATATTCCACAATTTGCAAGTCAATTCTAGTCCTCCAAATACACATGCAAAAATCTCACAACTTGTCAACAAGATGTGTTCGCAACAGGCTTGTAGCAAGCTTATCAACAACTTGTAACAATGCTGTTATTTTATCACGTTGCTACAAGGTTGTCATTCACAACTTGTGGACAAATTGTTGAATTGCAGGACGATAACAAGTTGTTGGAACAATTTGCGACAAGTCTGTTCAGCTCAACAACCTTGTAGCAAGTTGTCAACAAGCTGGGCACAAGCAGTGCGAACACATCCTGTTGACAAGTTGTTGGAAGAGCATTGCTACAAGTCTACTGCAGGTTTTTTACAACTAGTGCGTCTTTACGTGTGGCAAGATAAACGATTCAAAACAGCCTAGATCTTTACTCGGCTGACTTTGGCAGGTTCGGTTGATTTTGGACAAGCATTTGGTAAGAATGACGTCACATGTGAAATAAAAATGTGACGTCATACTTACCAAACACTAGCCCAATATTGGCCAAACCTGCCAAAGCCAAACGAGTAAAAGTCCTGGGTCTAGGCTGGCTTTAAAATACAAACCTTCACCCCTCTTTCCTTGCCAAGTTTTACAAGCTCCAAAGCATTATCAATCTAAAAAATCAAAATATGAAATCATTCTTGGGAGATTTTGTAAGAAAACCATGTAAAAAGGAAAGTCTCTTCAACAGAAACTACCATTCTGATACCATACTTTCTAAGCTCAGAAACAATTCTTTCTATTTCTGGAAAGCATGGTCGGATTTTGAGGGAAGTGTGGGGAGGCGGGCAGGTACCTCCCTTGAGATCTTTTTACGCCTCCCCTGAGAAGTCATGCACCTCCCCTTCGGGAAGGTTAAAAGCCCGAATTTAAAGGATGAATTTAAGGCCTGAATTTAAAGCTTGAATTTAAAGCCTGAATTTAAAGCCAGAATTCAAAGCCTGAATTTAAAGGCTGAATTTAAAATTTAAAGACTGAATTTAAAGGCTGAATTTAAGGGCTGAATTTAAAGACTGAATTTTAAGGCTGAATTTAAATGATAGATCAAATTGAAATTTTTATGCGTTGCTTTGAGTCTATCGAGTTTACACTTGAAAAACTGATAACTATTCATCATGTGTGTATCAAGTGCATTTTAAAGGCATATTTCGAAATAAACTTTGTAGTAATGTAATGAAGAGCAATATTGGATGCGTCGTACAGTCATAATTCATACATGCACTGATACATATGTACAGTACATGCATACATCATGTAGTTGACTAGGGGGCTACATTCTAAGTCTAACACTCCATGGGGGCCGTGGGCTAGACGCTATTTCCACGTGTCCCAGAATTCCCACAAAAATCCGGCCTTGCTGCATGGCTTATAACAACGGAGTAGACAATTTAGGTCTTGTCTTACCTGACTGGAACATTGTTCTATTTCATGAGCCCGATATTCATACCAATCTGTCAGCATCTTACTGTTCAGAGACCCACTACAGAATATAAATTTTTTCCATGTCATAAGAGGTGTATGTTTTTCGGGAGATGGTTTTCCCTCGCGGACATTCTTTACCTGAAAGGCCTGAGTTCGCCATTTTCCTCATACAGAAACTCTCCAGGGTCCTCCTTAGCCTCGCTTTCAAATATTTTTAAATATTTTCGATTTTCCACCCAGTCCTGTGTCCGCCATGTTTTCTGCTCAAAGTCGTAAACCTCCGGCTCGTTTTCTTCGATTCTAAAGAAGACAAAACCAAACTAAATTAAACTATCTTTGTGTACACTGGAAAAGCTCTATTAGTTCTAAGCTGTTTTCTCTTGAGGTCCAGTAAGGACCATCTCTTATTGATCCAGTGTTACTACAGGAGGAAACCTAAACTAAACTAACTTTATTTATACTGTATAACTACAGGAATATCAGTTCTAAGCTGTTCTCCCTAGAGGTCCAGTAATCATCATCTCTTATTGATCCGGTGTTACTACAGGAGGAAACCTAAACTAAACTAACTTTATTAATTTATACTGGATAGCTCTATCAGTTCTAAACTGTTCTCCCTAGAGCTCCAGTAAGGATCATCTCTATTGATCCCGTGTTACTACAGGAGGAAAACTAAACTAAACTACATTTATTTATACTGGAAGAGCTCTATCAGTTCTAAACTGTTCTTCCTAGAGGTCCAGTAAGGACTATCTCTTATTGATCCAGTGTAATACTACAGGAGGAAACCTAAACTAAACTAACTTTATTAATTTATACTGGATAGCTCTATCAGTTCTAAACTGTTCTTCCTAGAGGTCCAGTAAGGACCATCTCTTATTGATCCAGTGTTACTACAGGAGGAAACCTAAACTAAACTAACTTTATTAATTTATACTGGATAGCTCTATCAGTTCTAAACTGTTCTTCCTAGGCTGTTCTTCCAATAAAAATTGCAAAAGGCCTTCAGGAAAAGAAAAAAACATACCCTGCTTCAGGAAGAAGACTTCTATAATCGAACGGAGTCGTGGTTTCGGGAAAATTTGACAAGATGGAAAGGTAATGAGGTAAGATTTCTTTCCCGTGGTAAGTCAGTAGCAAATCAACAGCATTCCAATCGTTATCCTATAACAATATAATATGGATCATAGTCATAGATATTTTCATGACACATTCTGACCCTTGTTAAAGTCAGGTAAGATTTTCAGTAAAGGTGGCTATCGCTATTATACGAAGGTAAGTAAGTGGGTGTGTGCGCTAATCATCCTTAATTGCATTGTAAAGGACGCATCTCAACCTGATGAAGTTGAAGGCTTACTAAGGGCGCCTCTGCCAGCCACCTTATCACTCATGTCTGATCATGGTCAGCCCCTTGATATATCTCTGCAATCAATAAAGACTGCTTTGCATACAGCACACAAAAGGCAAGATAGACGCGACGTCAGTGCCCACAATTTGGTTGCGACAATTTCGACAAAATAGAACCATGATGAAAACAGCTTACCCTTGCAAATTCTACGGACGTTTCAACAATATTACTGTCCCGAAACTTGCTGAAGAAACCGCAGTCAAAGGTGTCGTGTGCAACTGCGGGCCCACCAAGGATTGCTTCGTATGTCGAGAGTCGGTCCCAGTACTTCAAGAAGCGCAGACGATAGCGACATATATTACGTTGCTCGACTGATAATCTGGAAACAAAATGGCCACGGCTATAAATGCTGATGACACAGTGGCCAGCGCATGCGAATTTGGCTGATTATAAATTATTTCACCTTAGTCACATGCGAGGAAAGTGCATCCAGTTTGATTCTGTCATGTTTTCTCCTAGTTCTCCAATCCTACCTGTAGTAACACTGGATCAATAAGAGATGATCTTTACTGGACCTCTAGGAAGAACAGTCTAGAACTGATAGAGCTATTCAGGGTAAATAAAATTAGTCTAGTTTAGGTTTCCTCCTGTAGTAACACTGGATCAATGACAATAAGAGATGATGCTTACTGGATCTCTGGGAAGAATAGTTTAGAACTGATAGAGCTATCCAGTATAAATAAAGTTAGTTTAGTTTAGGTTTCCTCCTGTAGTAACACTGGATCAATAAGAGATGATCCTTACTGGACCTCTAGGAAGCACAGTTTAGAACTGATAGAGCTATCCAGTATAAATAAAGTTAGTTTCAAACAGTAAGTTCGTGACACTAAACAGTTTTTAGGAAAAACATGAAACTCCACATACTTGTTAAAATCAATGCTTTTCAACAATCTCGTCTCATTCTCCCGCTCCTCTTGTGTTTCCACTTCATTTTCCCCGTCTTCCTCATCTTCCTCTTTCAGAAACGGATGTTCCGTGTCACCCATAGCAACCAACACAGGAAGCCCAGTCCCGTGTAAGCCATACTTCAACAGCGCTTTAGTGGAATCCAGATCCTCCGCGACTCGCTCAAGACATTCGTGTAATACCCATATCCGCTTTGTGACTTTGCTCTGAGGAGAAAAATAAGCCAGTAAGCCTTCAGCAGAAATGAAAAACAAAGAAAGTAAAGAAATTAAACCATTTACCAGATAATCATGAATGCTGGACACGGTCACTTTTGATTTCCGCCACTGCTTTTGATAAACGAGGTCGCAGTCCAGATCGTAAGACTGCGCAAGAGCCAGAGCCTCGCCGTATTCCTCAAGTTCAATCTAAAAGATCGACCAATAAACAGTTTACAATTGATAGAGCTATCCAGTATAAATAAAGTTAGTTTAGTTTAGGTTTCCTCCTATAGTGACACTGGATCAATAAAGGGTGACCCTTATACTGGACATCTCTAGACCAGTTTAGAACTGATAGAGCTGCCCAGTATAAATAAAGTTAGTTTAGGTTAGGTTTCTTCCTGTAGTAACACTGGATCAATAAGAGATGATCCTTACTGGACCTCTAGGAAGAACAGTTTAGAACTGATAGGGCTGCCCAGTATAAATAAAGTTAGTTTAGTTTAGGTTTCTTCCTGTAGTAACACTGGATCAATAAGAGATGATCCTTACTGGACCTCTAGGAAGAACAGTTTAGAACTGATAGAGCTATCCAGTATAAATAAAGTTAGCTTAGTTTTAAGTGTACCTTTCTGGTATAGAGTTCTTCAGGTGTGGTAGAACGAAGACAGAGTAGTCGGTAGGTTTGTTTTAAAATCCTAAAATGACAGTGACAGAGTAAATCAATATTCTGTTCATGCATGATAAGGAACTTTAAGGCCGTGTTTACACTATGACCCTACGGCTAAACACTCCGTTAAAAATTTACTACGTTTCTAGTATTGAGATTATGTTGTGTTTACACTATAACGGAGTGGTTTGCCGTAGCGTACTAACTACGGAATTATATTGTGTTGACACTATAACGGAGTGGGTTGCCGTAGCGTATTAACTGCGGAAATTAATTTCGTTAAAAATTCACTACGTTTCTTAGTATTGTGTCTACACTATAACGGAGTGGTTTGCCGTAGCGTATTAACTACACACCACTACGTTTGGCACTCCGGATGCAAATCACTACGCTACGGTAAACTTGCCGTAGCGTCGTAGTGTAAACGCGGCCTAAATCGACAACAAATCTACGGAATAGATGAAAGTTCATGAACGTACTTTGGTCGTCTAACAGGAGGACGAAATCTTTCACTCTCGGTTAGGAAATACAAAACCTAAAACATTTAAAACAAAACAAGGGCCAGAGTTACAGTATGAAATTCAATACTTTTAAGAAAACCGTTGTTTTTCATTGGTGATATTGAGAAGGTATACGGTATAAAGGGGGTATGCAAAGAAGGAAGGAAGCATTCTTCTCACATGTGACTGAGGTGAGATTATAATCAGACAACTGCATATCAATCAAACCCCAGTCACAGAGATGAATTGAAAGACAAATGTACTAACTACTGCATTACAAGGACTGATTGCACATACAAAGTGTCAGACAAAGCATTCCATCTTACATGTTTTGCAAGTTCTTTGGTTTTTGTGACCACGTGATGTTCCTCATCATCCTCGTCATCATCATGTGTCCCCTGTTCATCCTCATCAACCATAGTCTTCCTTACTGGACTCAACGACACGACATTGTTCTCGCACTAGAATATGAAATAACAACACAAGATATTACTTCAGTTTATATATAATATAGAGCTCGCTTGGCATATCATGACCTTACATCAGGGTCTATCCCTTACTTCAGTTACATAATTGAGCTCACTGAGTGGCACGTCGTGTGCATTCAAAGATAAAATGCCACGAGAAAAACATTGTCTACTCTCGCGTGAGACTTCAATGTTTGTACAAAGGAGCATTTGAAGGTTTCAATAAAGTGATTTTTACCTCTAAGATAAGAAAGCCTCCGTTGTGGGCACTGGTAACTAACGGAAATGGCTCACACCATTCGGCGAACTGTCCAAGAATATTCTGCAAACTGAACATTGAACAGTATCGTTAAATTAAAAACAAACTCTGAAGGCAGGTTTACAGCACACAACTTTTGCCTAAAACTGTCGCATGCAACCTGCTTACAACTTGAGTTGCACTGTGTAAATCAAGCACACAACTCACCTATGACAACGACAGCGTAAGTGAGTTGCGGGCTTGATTTACACAGTACAACTCAAGTTGTAAGCAGGTTACATGCGACAGTTTTAGGCAAACTTTGTGTAGTGTAAAAAAAAACTAACCAAAACCCAAACTAACCTTTTGTCAAGAGTTGATACTGTCAAAGCACCGGAACGTCGCGCTAAAACCATCGCCTACATTTAAAAAAAAAAAAAATAATGTTATATTCGGTGAAATATCTCACACTACATACATGTACACACGTAAAAACGCACAAGTTGTAACAAATCTGCAGCAGACTTGTAGCAATGCTGTTCCAACAACTTGACAACAAGATGTGTTCGCACTGCTTGTTCCCAGCTTGTTAACAAGTTGTCAATGGCTTGTTGAGAACTTGCTACAAAGGTGTTGAGCTCAACAGACTTGTCACAAGTTGTTCCAACAACTTGTCATCGCCTGCAATTCAACAATTTCTCAACAAGCGTGTAGCAACTTGATGATAGAACAGCGTTGACACAACTTGTTGACAAGCTTGCTACAAGCCTGTTGCGAATACATCTTGTTTTGACAAGTTGTGAGATTTTTACGTGTGTACAAAATGTAAATGTACGATATTATTACACTAATCGTATACAGATACGGTTTTCATAATTTTTACGTTTCCATTTCATTACACACATCAACGAAATTAAGACAACATGAAGGACTTACATCATTTGACCACCAGCCAATGTCGTAGACGAAACCCTTTTGTTCAACTGGAGTAAAACATGCAGAGTGAATCATCAATTTGGCAACTTATATTTGACATAAATGTGGAATTAAATTCTTACCTTTCCGCTTTGAATGATTTAAGCTTGGAAAATGAACATGGGCGTCTTCGCTCTTGTAATCAGGCTAAATAATATAAAAAGCATTTAGGAGAATTTAACGCTAAGAGCGAAAACTAAACTAAACTGTTCTCCCTAGAGGTTCAGTAAGAGTCATCCTTTATTGATACAGTGTTACTACAGAAGGAAACCTAAACTGAACAACTCTATTTATATTGGATAGTGGGTAGCTTTATCAGTTCTAAACTGTTCTCCCTAGAGGATCATCTCTTTTTGATCCAGAGTTACTACATGAGGAAACCTAAACTAAACTAACTTTATTTATACTGGAAAGCTCTATCAGTCCCAAACTGTTCTTCCTAGAGGTCCAGTTTGGATCATCTCTTATTGATCCAGTGTTACTACAGGAGGAAACCTAAACTAAACTAACTTTCTTTAAACTGGATAGCTCTATTAGTTCTAAACTGTTCTTCCTAGAGGTCCAGTAAAGGTCATCCTTTATTGATCCAGTGTTACTACAGAAGGAAACCTAAACTAAACTAACTTTATTTATACTGGATAGCTCTGTCAGTTCTAAACTGTTCTCCCTAGAGGTCCAGTAAGGATCGTCTCTAAATCTCTTATTGATCCAGTGTTACTACAGGAGGAAACCTAAACTAAACTAACTTTATTTATTCTGGGTAGCTCAATCAGTTCTAAACTGTTCTTCCTAGAGGTCCAGTATTCTTCTCACATTTTGAGATAAAATTCGCACACCTGTTCTGCTCGTTCCCAGGCCTCTCTCTGTTTCAAGGATGGCAGTTCCCACAGAGACAATCTCCCTGAGAAATGTAACACTAGCAATGTTTTGCCGTCCAATCCCAGGCTCATCTTCCACACGCCATGCTTAAAGAAAGTGAAAATACAACTTTGTAAAGGCTGGTTTACTAAGTGAGAGAATAATGGTTTAAAATCCTTTACATTGTAGTCTTGTATTCGGTGAAGAATAAAGTAGTTTAGTTTGCTTTAAAACATTTCTAGCAGACATATTTCGTCTCCTTCTCTTCCAGCGCTTCGTGAAACATACTTCTTAAAAAGAGGAAGAGAGGAAGACGAAATATGTTTGGTAGGAATGTTTTAAATTGTCAAACTCTTCCCTTGCTTTAATGTCGAAAATTCTTAAAAAATAGCGTAGTTTGCTCGTTCCTATAAGTACAGCCCTCTAGAGCTTACTGAGAACCACCAATACCTGTTTATTGTTTGTCCTTGCTGGTAAGAGCTTGGCAATAAGGCCCGTCCCTTGCTGAGTCTAAAACGAATAAAATATTCAATCAGAAGACCAAACGACCTGATGCATGTTTATCCCTGTACATATAATTTTAACGCTTGGCTATTTAAACGATTGGCATTATCAGAACAATGGCGTGGTAACTAAACCATGTGAGTTATCCCACCGAATTTACTCATATATATAATTTAAATGTTTGGTTACTTTTGTTCCATTCTATGCTTACATTATCAGAACAGTGGTAACTAGGCATGTGAGTTATCCCACCCAATTCACTCAGTGCACATATATAATTTCAATGCTTGGTTATCTTTGTTTCATTCTATGCTTACATTATCAGAACAGTGGTAACTAGACATGTGAGTTATCCCACCCAATTCACTCACATATATAATTTAAATGCTTGGTTACCTTTGTTTCATACTATGCTTACATTATCAGAACAGTGGTAACTAGACATGCGAGTTAATCCCATCCAATTCACTCACATATATAATTTAAATGCTTGGTTACCTTTGTTTCATTCTATGCTTACATTATCAGAACAGTGGTAACTAGGCATGTGAGTTTTCTGAAAATGTGAATTGCGTAGCAAGGAACATAAAATTGTTTTATCTGAGTAAGTGTTATTCTGCTGTGATGATAACCACAACGCTACCTTCTTAATTTCCAGAGCTTGATCTTCGATAAGCTTGAAATACGGTTGATCAAATAACAGTCTCCATAGAGTAACGCCATTCCCTAGCGCTGTTTTTCCTATGGTGCCAGCAGCAGAAGTGCCAAGAATGAGAAGTTTCGTGGAAGGATAATACAAAGCTGTTGAAACGCCGTGAGGTAAGACTGACTGAAAAGAGAAGCTCTTCTTCCTGCTATGTTCTCCGCTGTGGCTACTAGAAATTTTAAACAATATCATTGTTCAATAAATGTACATGTGAACTATATTTCAAAATATCGCTATCCATTGGATATAGTGATTTTTTCAAGCTTTTGAAATTGTCGGTTGATTGCTCTAACCCAGATTAAAGTTTACTATATGTATAAATATTAATTATCAACTTTTCTGTTTATTAATATCTTTAGTTTTAAAGGTTTTCAAGCTTTTTTACAAACGGTAGGAAAGTACACCATCAGGAAGCTGGTCAACTCGGCCCACTGACCAACTCGGCCCATACCATCTTGGCCCAATTGTTAACTACTGTTTGACATATTAGGAAAGCTAATATTTTACAAAAGATAGCACCAAACCAATACAGTCATTTGTAGTTGCATTGGGCATACAGATGAGTAAAGTTTGAGAACATCCAGTTTGACTTAATTTAATTAAAGAATCTATCGAAGTTTCAAATTCTCGATCTGTCCGTTTTGATACTAAATTACTGATCATTCAAATCTCTCTCAAAATGTGCAAAGATAGATCTAACGCAGTCATGGCCCCTAGCTTGCTTATTGGTTAGATTAGTCAGTTTACAAGCGGGCAGAGTTGGTCCTTGAACGATGGGCCGAGTTGGTTAGTGGGCCGAGTTGGTTAGTGGGCCGAGTTGACTGTAAAGCCACCATCAGACGAATAGTTTAAAGAACATGCTTGGTTAAAAGGTTCCAAGAAGATAGGAAATACTTTACTTGATAACGTAGCTGTTCAGCTGTCCTTGGTAAGATATAACGAGCAGTTCCAGCAAACTAGAGTTAAACACACAAACGAGAGATCGACTCTTTAAAACCTGGTTTCCGTGTGATGCAGCGGATGATTGCATGTGATAATGATGTTCCCTACCTCTCGTCATTTTTGTCTTTCTCAAGAAACAGTAAGCCAGAAATACTCTTATTGTGATGAAATAGACCGCTGTTTCGGTACGCGCTAGAAGAGGCATTGTTCTGAAAATAAAAGTCAATTGTATTTGTAACTTAAGCCCGAGGACAAGAGTCCGCAAGCGAAAGATTGCAAGAGAGTTTTCTCAACTCTCGTGCCGCGGTCAAACAAAAACAAGAGTTGCATGAGAGTTGATGAGAGTTGAGAAGGGAGAGTTTGCATGAGAACAAGAGTTGCATGAGAGTTGTTGAGAAGCGAGAGTTCACATTGAGAGTTTTCTCAATTCTCATACCCCGATCAAACGAGAACAAGAGTTGCATGAGAGTTGTTGAGAAGCGAGAGTTAACATTGAGAGTTTTCTCAACTCTCATACCCCGATCAAACGAGCACAAGAGTTGCATGAGAGTTGATGAGAGTTGAGAAGGGAGAGTTTGCTTGAGAGTTTTCTCAACTCTCATGCCCCAGTCAAACGAGAACAAGAGTTGCATGAAAGTTGATGAGAGTTGAGAAGCGAGAGTTTACATTGAGAGTTTTCTCAACTCTCATGCTCCAGTCAAACGAGAACAAGAGTTGCATGAGAGTTGATGAGAGTTGAGAAGTGAGAGTTTACATTGAGAGTTTTCTCAACTCTCATGCCCCGATCAAACGAGTTGCATGAGAGTTGATGAGAGTTGAGAAGCGAGAGTTTACATGAGAGCTTTCTCAACTCTCATGGCCTGGTCAAACGAAAACAAGAGTTGCATGAGAATAATTGATGAGCTAGTTGACTATTACCGCGCGCGTAGCAACTAGAAAACTCTCATCATATTCTATCAAGATGATGGTCTCGATATAATTGTATTTGTAACTTAAGCCCGAGGACAAGAGTTCGCAAGCGAAAGATTGCATGAGAGTTTTCTCAACTCTGGTGCCGCGGTCAAACAAAAACAAGAGTTGCATGAGAGTTGATGAGAGTTGAGAAAGGAGAGTTTGCATGAGAGCTTTCTCAACTCTCATACCCCGGTCAAACGAGAACAAGAGTTGCATGAGAGTTGATGAGAGTTGAGAAGGGAGAGTTTGCTTGAGAGTTTTCTCAACTCTCATGCCCCAGTCAAACGAGAACAAGAGTTGCATGAAAGTTGATGAGAGTTGAGAAGCGAGAGTTTACATTGAGAGTTTTCTCAACTCTCATGCTCCAGTCAAACGAGAACAAGAGTTGCATGAGAGTTGATGAGAGTTGAGAAGTGAGAGTTTACATTGAGAGTTTTCTCAACTCTCATGCCCCGATCAAACGAGTTGCATGAGAGTTGATGAGAGTTGAGAAGCGAGAGTTTACATGAGAGCTTTCTCAACTCTCATGGCCTGGTCAAACGAAAACAAGAGTTGCATGAGAATAATTGATGAGCTAGTTGACTATTACCGCGCGCGTAGCAACTAGAAAACTCTCATCATATTCTATCAAGATGATGGTCTCGATATAATTGTATTTGTAACTTAAGCCCGAGGACAAGAGTTCGCAAGCGAAAGATTGCATGAGAGTTTTCTCAACTCTGGTGCCGCGGTCAAACAAAAACAAGAGTTGCATGAGAGTTGATGAGAGTTGAGAAAGGAGAGTTTGCATGAGAGCTTTCTCAACTCTCATACCCCGGTCAAACGAGAACAAGAGTTGCATGAGAGTTGATGAGAGTTGAGAAGGGAGAGTTTGCTTGAGAGTTTTCTCAACTCTCATGCCCCAGTCAAACGAGAACAAGAGTTGCATGAAAGTTGATGAGAGTTGAGAAGCGAGAGTTTACATTGAGAGTTTTCTCAACTCTCATGCTCCAGTCAAACGAGAACAAGA
>CACRXK020011895.1:0-11953 GCA_902702795.2 Paramuricea clavata
CGAACGAAAATATGAAAATCTGTCTCTGATTTGGCTACTTTTGTGCCCTTGATATCCAGTATGGAATCTGTCAAAAATATTTTGCCAGAGGTTATTATGCCAATGAGCCACTG
This sequence comes from Paramuricea clavata, assembly GCA_902702795.2. Classification (NCBI taxonomy): domain Eukaryota; kingdom Metazoa; phylum Cnidaria; class Anthozoa; order Malacalcyonacea; family Plexauridae; genus Paramuricea; species Paramuricea clavata. The sequence goes on from CACRXK020011895.1 coordinate 114, forward strand.
CCTGCTTGTGCCAGTATGCGTCATGCCAGAGGCAATGGCACAATGCTATAAAGGAGACTGAAAAACTATGAAGTATTAAATATATGCACCTTGGAGGTTTCACACAAGTTTGATACACTTATTTCAATACTCCCTAGAACTTTTTGGCATTTATGGAATTATTCAAAGAAAGTATATTATGTAATATTTCTCATTTAGGTTTGGTGGTCAATAATCTAGTCAAATCGATGAGTACACAATGTGAGTTTTACTTTTTATTGATAACTTTAGTTGTAATTAATTTTTAATAAGCTGTTGGATGTACTTTTGTCTGTAGCAGTTTTTCCCTTTTATACAGTACCGCTCGCGTGTGTCTTAACACTTTTTTGCGTATGGTACGCATAGCATACGCGTATCATAAGCATATGGTATGAGTAGCATACCCGTATTATAAACGTATGATACGAGTATGCTATCCAAGTGATACGTGTATGAAGTGCGTAGGATACGCATATCTTAAGATTATGTTACGTGTATCTCTTGATTATGATACGCCTATCGTGATTATGATACGTGTATCGTAAGATTACGATACGCGTGTCTCATAATTACGACATGCATTAATATACGCGTATCTGACTAGATCATATAAATACTGTACGCGCACATTATCCTCATGTATATCACACTGATACTGGCCATCGCCACTGACGCCACGAAAATGAAGATGCCAGGCACGTGAATTCCGCTTTATGCGAAAGAACGAATGATGATGCTTCACAAGAAGGGCAAAAACTTTTCCGAGATTAGCCGTGACTTACGCATGTCAGGATGTCCTGTGAGCAGGCAGTTGATTTCAAAATTCATCAAGTGGTTGAGTGGAGACCTAAAAATGCTGCTGCCATTTAAAGTACAAACTTATAATCCCAAAAGGGTGCTAACGATGGAACATTATGATGGAATATTATTTAAAATGTAATATTTACACTCTGTATGTTTTCTACGCAAACTGCAATTTCCTTTTTGACTTAATAGTTAATACATCCATGCATGTTCAGATAGCAAATCTGATATTTTTTGAACGAACGTGCGTATGGAATAATTCCATAAAATGCAAACGCTTGTGCTTTGTTTTTAATTGTGTGATCCATCACGTTAAAAACTTGCATCATGCCATCTATAATTATAAACTGATGCTGAGCACTTCAATTTACTTCATCATTCATACTCTTAAATTATGTATTTCAACAAAATTTTATACACCTTGCACCAATATACACTTTGTATATGTGTATCAAATGTATAGGATAATCATATACCTGTATAATTGTGTCTATAAGCATATGACACACGTATCTGTTATAAATGACACATGTTTCACACATGTACCTTTTAATACGTCATGTGTGTCATACGCGTACCTGTTATATACGATACGCATGTCATACACGTACCTGTTATGTACGGTACACGTATCGTACGCGTACCGCATTCGTATCGTACAAGTATGATACGCATATCGTATGTTAAGACACACGCGAGCGGTACTGTACGTTACGGTACCACATGTTATTTACATTTAGCTGGAAAGAATGTGAACATTGAAGTTAAAGATGGTGTAGCTGTAGTAAGAATTGATCAGCCTGACTCCAAGGTGCGAAAAATATGAAACATGTCAAGTGCTGTGCGCCGGAGCTGGAGTTTAAATTTTGCCTATTTTGCTGGAGCTGGAGTTTGTTCAACTCCAGCAGCACTTATTTGTGCTGCAAAATAATGTCCGACATATAGTATGAAATGTTAAAATAAAAAACGAAGACAGTGCTTCCATTCTGAAATGTGAAATTTCCATTCAATTTTGAATTTTCACGAATTTGCTGTAACACCAACTACATCAGATAGAAGTACTATTATTTGTGATAATAGTGTTGAATTGATGTTGATAGTGCTCCCTCCTGGCATCAGTGCAAAATATGAAATTTTGTTGTAAATAGTGCAAAATTTCATGATTTTCATCCACAATGCCTATATGTGCAACCTAGAGATTGTACTAGCATCCTCCAATATAAAGCAACTCCTCTGTTGTGTCTCCAAGAAGTGGCTATGTGATTGCCATATCTTTTTTGTGTGACATACTGCCAACAATTTTATCCATTGTTTTCTAATCTTTTTAAGAAAATTTATTGGAAAATAAATTAGTAAAATGGTTAATTTTGTATTCTCAAAAATGATAATGGTTCTCCTGCCTGACTGGATTCATGAAGAGAGCTAGCTCAGCTGGAAAACTATCTAATTCCAGATGCGTGTAAATGTCAAGTGATTGTACAGGTGTATGTACCACAGAATATCACAGTATCACAGAATACCAGTTTTTTTATTTCTCTTATAAAATTTGAAGGAAACATGCTATATTCTTTATTTTTGTGACTATATATTAGTTTTAATCTCAATGGTCATATAAAAACGAAAAATGGATATTTTCATAAAATTCTTAAAAATAATTGGGGTAAACAACAAATAATCTTCCTTATTTTTGGTACTTTTTTTCTGCTTAATGCCCATAAAATCAGAAAGTTTGAAAATAAGTTTGCAAACCAACATGATTTACATTCATCAACAGTTTTTCTAAGCGATACAACATTTTTACAATTCAGGAATCTCACTGAGTATAATCAAATTTACTATAAAAAACTCAATTTTTCAAAATTATTGGTAAACCTAATATACTGTGGTACATACCACTGGTATTCTGTAGTGATTTTAGTATTTACCTTCCACTAAATTAAGTTAGCAATATCTGTACAGTGTTATCACACAACATGACACACCAAATCCTAGTACAATTTGATAAACCGTTTTTTCTTATTGCCGCACTGGTATTCTGCAGTACATTAGGATTTCACATTTAAAAAATAGTAGAATCCGATTTAAAAAATAATAGAATCTGCCAAATCTATACTCAAGACCCCACAGGAAGAAAAAAATAATGAAAAACTATACTAAAAAATATTTAACAGGCTATGTTATATCACAGTTAATACTGTGGTTATATGCATTTGACAAAAGATGTGGAACATGTAAATTTGTGTGGTATTCTGTGGTATATACACCTGTAACACTCAACCAAGTGTAGTCGTTAAGTAACCCATCGGGCTCCAGCACTCTCCCCTTTCCAAATAAAATTGTCTGGCATGCAGTGCAACTTAATGGTTAATCATTTCATGATTTTAAGATGTAAATTGAAGTTCTGTACTGCTTTATTATACAGGTGAATGTGCTTTCACAAAGTTTGATGTCAGAATTTGAACAGGTTTGCAAACTTTTTCTGTAGTCCAAAAAAAATTGCTTATCACTTTTATAACAATTCTGGCAAGATTATTGTGGACAGCGTGTGCATTGATAAAAATTCATGCTTTGCCTATAGTCATATTCTTCCAAAAACAGCAATCCCAAGCTAACCCCTGTTCAATGTTAAAAGCTTCTAAATTGGTTAAGTTAAAGCTTCCAATCATTGTGCGTGGGATGATGCCCACATCTGTGTAGTGAATTTTAGTTAACAGCTAAGTGTCAATGGAATTTTTGTCATGATTGTAGCATTTATAGTTTTGATTCCTTTAATAGATTTTTAACCGTGTTTTTGAAGACCCCAACATCAGCAGTGCAGTGTTAATTTCAGCAAAACCAGGTTGTTTTATTGCCGGGGCTGATGTCAAGTAAGTTAATATAATAACCTATTAATTAAGCTACAATGGGCACTAAATGCGCCTTACTTCATAAACATTATTCAACGCTTTTAATCTTCAACTGTTATGTTGTTGATTCATGGAGAGGTAGATCATATAAAAAACAGTAGTTTGAAATTTAGACCCATTGAACAGGCATTTCCAGAGAGTTGTTTTGACAGAATATTGAATATTTAGCCTGAAAGCATGAAACCTTTACCTTGAAGGGGTTTTTGTAGGTGGAATCTTGAGCAGAAGATTATATACAATTTTCAGACCTAACTAGGAGCAGCTCTGAAAAATGCAACTATATAGGCCCTCTGGCCCTACGTTTCTGGTGCAGCACTCTAACTAACTGAGCTGCAGAGTCCAGTTGTCATGGCTCAAACTCTGCGAAATCGTAACTCTCCGATATACTGTAATAACTCTCTGTTTAACTGTTCCCCATTAAAATCATCCCGCATTCCATCCCGTGCTCAACCTGAATCCGATTTTTTATAAAAAAATTGAAAATCAAATATTTAATCTCTCGTGCGAACGGTAGAATGTTGGATGTTATAGTTGTGGAGTAATTAATGCGTGAAGCGTGCCGTTTATGAACGGTTTTAACAAACTTTGCTGGCAGTAACATGTTACGTTGGGAATTATTGTTAAAAAATCTAAATGAATGACGTCACCTTTACTCGGTCGACTAATGGTCGACTGGCATAAATGACATTATAAAATTGGTATCGGATAGATTGTTGCATGAATGATCGGTAAATCCCGATTGTGACGCAGTCGGTCAACCACTAACGTATTTTTTAAAATTTTACTAGCATGTTGAATGCAGCAGGCACGGCTGAAAAGGTATGGGAATAAGTTCGTTAATTGTGACAACTGTATGTGATCAGTCTTGTTTTCGCTCGCTACTCTGCTTTTAATAAATGAATGCAAAGCCCAGTCGAATTACATTCACGACCCAACGTTTCGTTCGACACCCCAGTCTAGTGCATGTCTTCATCAGGGGTGATCTAAACTGGCAACGTGGTTTCTTATATATACCCATGGGATGACGTCATCTGCCAACAAGATGGATAGATTCTTGTGGCATCGTCTTTGGCCATGGCGATTGTTAGTGGTAATGACTCGTAGAGTTTTCCTACCAAATCACGTGTTTGGTGTCACACACATATAATTCTGCTAAAGTTGATTTCCCCTTATTTAAAGTTGAAACAGCCTTTTGATGTTCTTTTAGGCGTTTGCCAAACTGGCATTTAGCCTGACCCAGATACTCTTTCTTACAGTCCCCACATGGTACAGAATATACATATAAATTGAGTTTTTTTAATTTGTTTGAACAAGATCTTTCGGCTTTGCCAAAATATGGCCTATAGTCAAGTAAGGTTTTAAGGTGGCTTGTTACAGTTTTCAAAAATTCAGGTGGTTCAACACTTTGACATGTTCAAACTACGCATTTGTAGGATTTATTCAGCAGATATTGGGGTTACTACATATTTTGATACCTCTACTTTCAAATTATATTAGTTTTAAGTTCTTTGTATGTTTGCATGGCGATAAATATAATAGTTTTGTACTTTTGTTTGTGGAAAGTGGAAACACCACGTAAATTTATAAATTTACGTGGTGTTTCCACAAACAAAACTATTATATTAGTTTTAGTAACAGATAGTTCGTTGCTATGACGACATACGTGTACGAGGAAGTCGTATAGTTGGAAAAGAAGCATGGTGACCCCCAGTTTTTTTTGTGCATTATTTTACTTGCCGGGACGAAAAGCTAACAATTAGCAAAATATAAAAAATTCTGTAATGCCAATTTTTTGGAAAATGCGAATATGTCGTACTCTTCGGTAAAATGTTTTGCCATTACAGAGTTTTTTAATTTTTTGTATAATGAAAGTTTTTAGCGGTGCAATACAGCATGCAAAATTTGAACATAGGTCACCAGACAAAATGGAGAGATATAGCGCATTGTTTTTCTAAAATGGAAAATTCTAATGACGCCAGCAATTGACATAAAACGCTAAAGAACACGCGCAATGGCGTGAGATGGCGCGAGCAACTGCTTACGTCAGGTCATTTTGGAAGTTCTTTCATTTTGTTAATGTTAAGGGAGCTTTAGATTTGACTACGAGTACGACTACGAGTACGAGATTTGATCGCGTGCGAGGAAGTTACCGTAGTCGTTCTCGTTTCCATTCAAATGTTGCTTTTATAACAGTAAATCAACAACGAGAGAAAAAGTTTCATAAACTAAATCTCCTGCTGACTAAAATCCCCTACAAAACGTGCAAATAAGTCATAACAATAAAAACAGGCCAGATATTTAGTACTAATATATTATTTGCGCCGGATAAACGCTATATAAATGCTACAAATTATTTTTGGAAAACAAAAAAAAGCCAACTTTCTTTGTTTTTTTTGAAAAGTCGTCGTGAGGACTACGAGGTTTCTCCACAATTTCGTACTCAGATGGGCGACGGCTACGACTTTTTAGCGTAAGTACGGGATGGCGTAAGCATACAGCATGCGTTTAGCTTGACGAATCTCGTAGTCGTACTCGTAGTCAAATCTAAAGCTCCCTAATCAGTTTCCGCGACCTGCGCGTAAAAATGGTCACCCGATTTTCTTCGCGATCTTGAGCAGGGCTTTTGTGATAACTATATCGGGGCGCCTTAAGGCAACCTTAATATTACAATTACTTAAGATTCTCTTGATTGGTTCTGTAACACCTTGAATGTAAGGAACTACTGCATAATGCATTAATGGTATAATTCGACTGGGCTTTGCATTCATTTATTAAAACCATAGTAGCGAGCGAAAACATGACTGATATTTTACCTGGTTTCCGTGAACTCACAAACTTTAAAACTGTATGAGATGTAAAAAAACTCATGTATGTGATGTTTTTGTGTCTTCTCAATGCATATGTTAATTTAATGTCTAGGTTGCTGAAATCTCATCTGTTGGTCAAGCAATGATACAAAAACTTGAGGTACCACATTTAATATAAGCTTCTTGCAATTACCATTTGGGAAACAAAGTTCTTGGCGCTGTATAGTATATATAATGAGGTGCAGGCGTAGAAATTGTACTTCTCTTCTCGGCAGCAAAATCCCCAAATAAAAATGTCCTGTGTAATATGTGAAATGTGCATACAGCATGTACATTTCGTCTGATATAACTGAATGTACTTATATACAATTTCATGCAGGTCTTAAAATATCGGTCGGTCACGGATATTGTCCGACCCATTCGTGAAATTGTCCGACGTAGAGAGGAAACCACTGGACAGAATGTCCGACCTAAGTGAAACTGAGGTTTATTGTTTGTCCGCCCCGAGTGTGTTGGTGTCTGACCGAACTGTAGCTTTGTCTAACGTAAATCAAAATGTACCCTAGTCCAGGACTAGAGGCTCGTATGTTAAATGGAGAATCAAAGTAATCTATAAAAAGTAAACCGGAAATGTTGTTTTAATGTAATCGAGCGTGGGGCGGCGAGCGAAGTGGTGAAGTGGAAAACCAGGCCTTAAAATACCTTTTACAGGGCCGTCTGACAAAATGTCCGGTGACGTTGAGTTTGGGTCGGAAATAAGTCTGAATGACACAAATGAATAACGGTAAATGTTGTAAAGATATTAAATAATTTGTTTCTTTCATACTTATTTCCAAGCCAAAATTAACTTGCTTGCCAGAACAGCAGTAATAAAAAAGACTAGTCGATTTCGACCATTTCGCTCGCCGCCCCGCGCTCGACTACGTTAAAACAACATTTCCAGTTCACCTTTTATAGAATAGTATTCTGATTTTCCATTTAACATACAAGCCTCTAGTCCTGGGCTAGGGTACATTTTGATTTACGTCGGACAAAGCTATACTGTTCGGTCGGACACCGATACACTCGGGTCGGACAAACAATAAACTTCAGTATGAGTTTGGTCAGACAGAATGTCCGGTGGTTTCCTCTCTGCGTCGGACAATTTCACGAATGGGTCGGACAATGTCCGTGACCGACCGATATTTTAAGGCCTGGGAAAACGGGCGTAAGTTGTCTAAGTCTTAAGCCCGTTTTCCACTCACGTATTTCGCCGCCGCTGGCGAAAAATTTCGCCACCGAAAAAGTTCATTTGTTGTTCTTTCGCGCCGTCAACGAAAGGTCAAACAGAAGTTGAAAATTTTAAGCAACTGTAGCAGAAGAACAAATTTCTTCGGCGGCGAATGAATGTAAAAAAATGATTTCTTTGTCAAAATTTTTTGCCGGCGGCGGCGAAATAACGACGTGGAAAATGGGCATTACTGACAGATTTAGATCGAGGACGCGGACGTCAAAGACGACGTGAAAACGGCGTCAAAATGGCGTGGCATATCCATACATTGACACAACACGCCACTTTCACGTCGTCTTTGACGTCCTCGTCCTCGATCTATTGGCAAGCAGACACAAATTATTTTTTATCTTCACAACATTTAGTGAACTCATAGTCAACGGACATTTCGTCAGACGGCCCTGTAAAATATATTTTAAGGCCTGAATTTTAGACTTAACTGGCAGCATCTATGTTGGGTTCTATATCAAAACAAAATGCCAAATATCTTGATTGTATAGGATTGTCCTAAACCTATCGTAGCAGCCATCATGGGTTCTTGTCTTGGCGGTGGTCTTGAGGTCGCACTTGGCTGTCATTACAGAGTTGCTGTAAAGGATCCTAAAACCATCTTAGGTGCACCGGAAGTAATGCTAGGTTTACTGCCTGGTGGTGGAGGAACTCAAAGATTGCCAAAACTGGTCAGTTTACAGTCCTGGACCTCTATAGGGAGAACAGTTTAGAACTGATAGAGCTTGTTTAGCTTAGGTTTCCTCCTGTAATATTACTGGATCAACAAGGGATGGCTCTTGCTCGACATATTCTGGACTTGCAATCAATCCCATGAGAATTAGAAGACAGTGGCATGGCGGTAGCCTGAGTGTCAGACGAATAACGAATTCGTTATTCGTCTGACACTCAGGCTAGCATGGCGGCCATGTTGGTACCAAATTCAAAAGGTGTTAATGAGATTCTTTTGTTGAGAGGGGACCAACATTGCAAGTCAAGAATACTGTAAGAAAAACACTTTAGAACTGATAGAGCTATCCAGTGTAAATAAAGTTTAGTTTAGCTTTCTTCCCGTAGTAATAGTAGATCAACTAGGGAGAACAGTTTAGAACTGACAGGGCTATCAAGTATAAATAAAGTTAGTTTAGCTTACAGTAGGTTTCCTCCTGTAATTATATTGGATCAACAAGGAATGGCTCTTGCTCGGCATATAAGAACACTTTAGAACTGATAGAGTTATCCAGTATAAATAAGGTTAGTTTAGCTTTCTTCCCGTAGTAATTAGTAGATCAACTAGGGATGTTCCCTACTGGACCTCTAGGGAGAACAGTTTAGAACTGGCAGGGTTATCACGTATAAATAAAGTTAGTTTAGCTTATGTTTCCTCCTGTAGTAACAATAGATCAACTATATAGGGATGACCCTTACTGGACCTCTAGGAAGAACAGTTTAGAACTGATAGAGCTATCCATTATAAATAAAGTTAGTTTAGCTTAGGTTTCCTCCTGTAGTAACAATAGATCAACTATAGGGATGACCCTTACTGGACCTCTAGGAAGAACAGTTTAGAACTGATAGAGTTATCCATTATAAATAAACTTCGTTTAGTTTAGGTTTCCTCCTGTGGTAATAGTAGCCTAGATCAACTATAGGGATGTTTCCTGTTGGAGAACTGATAGAACTAGGACTGATAGAACTAGGATTGATAGAACTAGAACTGATAGAGCTGTTCAGTATATAAATAAAGTTAGTTTAGTTATAATTGTTTAGATTAACTCTGTTGTAATTGTCATTTGGTTGTATTTGAATTTCAGGTTGGCTTGCCTGACTCCTTAGATATGATGTTAACAGGGAAAAATATTCGTGCTGACAAAGCCAAAAAAATGGGACTTGTCGATATGCTTGTTAGTCCTTTAGGTATAAAAACCCTTTGCGTAATACTTGAAATAAGTAAAACAAGAAGTGTCTTGATAATGTGGAGAACAGTAGGATTTTCAAGACAATGAAAAGATAATGGAACATTCCGATCACTGAATCGTGACTGGATGACATGGAGAACAGTGGGATTTTCAAAACAATGAAAAGGCAATGGAACATTCCAATCACTGGATCGTGACTAGATGACATGGAGAACAGTGGGATTTTCAAAATAATGAAAAGACAATGGAACATTCCAATCACTGGATCGTGACTGAATGGCATGAAAAACAGTGGGATTTTCTAAACAATGACAAGACAATTAATGCAACATTCCGATCACTTAATCAAAAATGTTATTAAAAAGTGCATTAGATTTTACTCGTTCAGAAGAAAGTCTAGGTCAAAGCTTTGATTTTACTATTATTTTTACACAGGACCAGGTCTTGCAGAACCAGCACCAAACACGTTGAGATATCTTGAGGAAGTTTCCGTCCAAGTTGCCAGGTGAGTAAAAGCAGCAAGTTGCGATAATTCACGCACTTACGTAAAGGCGGTTTTCCAGTCCTCGCACGAAGCTCCTCGCAGCTCACTGCGAGTGCTTGCATCTAATTAAAATGAACTGTTTAGCATTGTGATTGGATGAAAGTGCTCATGCATCACTCGCAGCGAGCTGCGAGGAGCTTCGTGCGAGGACTGGAAATCCGCCTTAACGGGGGTGGGCCAGCAGTACGGTCTGGTACTACATCTCGAATTATCGCGCCCTGATCAGATGTACTACGCCTGAAATTTGAAAGAAGGTAGTCCGTGAGGTCACCTTTTTAAACTTTGCTTAAATTTTAACCTTTGCCTCTTGGGATGACAGCTTTGACAGAACTGACAGAACTATCCACTATAATTAAAGTTAGCTGAGTACAATTTTTAGTAACACTGGACCAATAATTAGGGACTCTCTAGGGAGAACAATTTGATTGTTCAACTGATTGAATTATTCAATGAAGGTTCATTTGATTAACCAATGTCCAATTATTCGTTTAGGGATCTAGCGAATAAGAAACTTAAGGTGGATAGGTCACGAAAATGGACATCAATGCCTGGTAAAGTATATTCCCCACTTGACGTTATGTCTGTTTTGAAAGCGCGATTATATCCACACACACAAGCTGTAAGCATGTGAACGTGGTGAATACGATTCTAAAACTAGATTGTCACTTTGGAAAATTTTATAATTTTAGGGCTTATGTATAAAATCACAACTGAAACAGGATTTGGACAAAACTATGTATTCAAGAAAGCTCGAGAAACGGTAAAATAAAAAATGTGTTTTATTATATGGCAAGGCTGTCCATCTGCAAAATGCAGCATTTTGACTGCTTCCCTGTGTTTTGATTGGTTCGGTACCCTGTAGTACTGATCTCATAGTATGACTGATCGCGAAGAAAAAACTTAAGATGGAAATTTCGTAGATGGAAATTTCGAATGTACATTTTATACATTTATTAGACCTAAGGGACTGGTCATAAAGTGACTGCTAGGGTGGGCTGGAGGTAAATCACAGATTTTGCCAATAAGTTTGGTGACCCATCTTAGGATACACATAAAAATTTCAAAGCCCATCTAATCTTACAAATTTTTTTTCACGACCCACCCACCCAATCTAAATTGGGAAAATACACTTTTATAATAAAAAAAACTTGCAGGTATGAACATTGTAAATATACACCGGCACTATATTGACATACATATTCCACCAAGCTTGACCAACGCATTCATCAGCAATTACGATACTGAGCTGCTCTCCAGTTGGTTGTATTTGCTGTGATTCGACCACTTCTTGTTGTTGTATAAAACAAAGTACTGGCTTCAATACATCCTTTGCATGCATTTGATAATTTGGATAGTTTTGTTTACTTTTATTATTAATATCTTTATTTTTTGAAGTAGACAAGCATGGGTTTTTGGTTGGTCGCCCAACCGTGGACATCCAAAAATTTGGCGGCCCATCGAAACTGCCCAAAGATTTTCCAAGGCCCATCCCAAATCACTCCACTCCAGCCCATGCACCCTAGCAGTTACTTTACGACCGGTCCCTAAGGGACGGACCATTAGATATTTGAGGGGGGGGGGGGG
>CACRXK020011896.1:0-15755 GCA_902702795.2 Paramuricea clavata
TAGGGGGGGGGGGGGGGATTCCCACAATGCGTCACCATGCTTGGCCCCGAGCTGGAAAACTTTTGAAAATTTGGAGTCTCCAGATCGTCGGAAATGGCATTTTCAGGGTCTTTAGCACTTTCGTTAAGCTTGTTCAAATTCTAACATTATGATTTGTAAGCTATAATTATGTTTACTTTATGGTTTGCTACTATGTTAGATGATAACTATTTGAACAAGTAAATACCACTGCCTAACAAGCAGCATAGACCAAAAACATCCAATGACAAAAGGCAAACAAAAATTGTTATTAAAATAACAATAAACAATTAGGGGTGCACCGGATTTGGAATTTTCAAATCCGGCCGGAACCACCGGATTTACCAGATTTGGACAAAAATTCTGGCCGGAATTCCGGCCGGATTTGAGATAAACCGGTAATGGGGACAATTGGGAATAAATCAGTATTCAAAATGGCGGTTTATGTTTTTTACTATTTTTAGTTAGTGTCAGTTTAGATTTTTGATCATAGGCGTACCGGGCGGGGGGGGGCGGTAGCCCCCCCAGTTTTTTGGGCAGTCGGGCAATATTCGATCAACAGTCGGGCAATTTTGGTTTGCAATAAAAAAAAATGGGACAAATTCTGTAAATTTTGTCTAAAATTAAGTAATTTTTTTGGCAAATTTTGTGATTTTTCGAAAATTTGTGTTATGCTCCGAAAAAATTGGTTTTTTGACCCCTAAAATGGTACACTGACCGAAATTTTTTTGGCCACGGGGGGGTGAGAGGTCGCCAAAATAATTTTTCCGGAAAATTTTTTTTGGTACTAGTCGGGCAGAATCCCGAAAAGTTGGGCAATTTTCTTTCCGCCCCCCTAATTTTTTCCTTCCGGTACGCCCATGTTTTTGATTGTGTTTAAACCTTTTTAAAATATTTTTTTTGTTTATAACTTAATATTTTATAATAATATAAGTGTTTTTTAAAACTTTAAAGCTGCCAAATTGATGGTTTATCCCATTCTCATCCGTTTATCTCATTTCATTTTTAAGGCGAAAACAGAAATTTAAATCCGGCCGGATTTTCTCCAAATCCGACCGGATGCCGGAAGATTCGTTAAATCCGTCCGGAATTGGAATCCGGTGCACCCCTACAGTTTCTAATACTTCCAGTTTTGAGAATTTCGCAGTAATTTTTTATTATTTTTTTAAATCCAACAATTTTTTGGGGGCGAAAGCTATCCTGTGCCCCCCTTATAAAATATTGGGGACTGTGCGCTTCCTACGCCCCTGAAAATCTCCACAGCCCAAGAACTAGTATACTGACAATAATTGGTATAATTTTTCCAGATATATGCTGATACCAAAAATATTTAGTATTAAATATGCTAGTACCCAAAAATTCTGCATCAGTCCCAGAAACCTGTTTTGAGTTATCTGTTGGACTTGAAGTTGCCTAAAAGTACAAGTAAAATATTAAAACAATAATTTTTTATGACGTACCCCAGGGACCGTGGAATGTGATTTAAGGTGGGGCTTAACAAGTATGGAAGGTGCATGCTCCCCCAGGAGAAATTTTATAGAGCCTCTGAAATGGCTGAAAATGCTTATAATTTTAATGATCATTGTGAAATACAGAAATAGTATGTACTAACATATCGAAAATTGAAAAAAAAAATAATTGGTGGGGCTGAAATCCAGCCAACCACCCTGCTCCACGGTCAAAATCTAATGAAATTTCAATGTATGATATAAAACGGCAGCATATTATTTATATTAAAAAAAAACAAGGGAAATAATTGAGTGCAAGTGCAACGGTTGCAGTGGCGTAACTACTATGGGCTCAGACCGGGTGGACCCGGGGGCCACCAACCCAAATGACCATCAGAATTCTATAAAATCTCTCCCCAAAGTCCAGGAAATGGCATTTCAGAGAGTCTAGATTCAAAAATTTTCCGGATGACCATGCCATGGACCCCCTAGAAAACTCGTGCACATACGGCGCTCGACTCGTGCCTTTGGTACTTCTACTAATAACTAGGGGGCCTTCGAAAATTTTGAACCGGGGGCCCCCTGACGTTACGCCACTGAACGGTTGGACTGGTTTAAAGGGTCTAAAACTGTATATGACCACCCAAAAATGTCCATTAAATGTATATATATACCATCAAAATAAAAAATATGCAAAACCTGAGAACTTTCTTGCCATTCATTTGTTTTTCCTTTTGTAGAATCGTCATCATCACTGCCTGTGGAGGAAGCCATCTTGAATTTAGTTTTTAAGAAAATTCAAATTTTCCGCGCGACAATTTTTCGCAAAATTTTCGTCATTTTGCAAAATATCACAAAATATTCGCGAAATAATTTCGGTAAATATGTATATAGTTCACTGATTTACAATGAATGAATGCAAATGGCGGGAAATGAGACGGGAAGGCTATTGATTGGTTCTGATTTCTGAAAGTTTGACCTTCAGACTTTAAAACCGGAAATACGGCTTGTTTTGGCAAACCGCAAACGCCAAATATTTTACTTACTGGTGAGCACTGAGCACGAGGAAAGATCAGAAAAACGACATGTCCAACCTTAACTCAAATCGAAATCTCGGTAAGGTTTGAGGTTTATATTTGTAATATAATTGTAATAATATTGTCTCTCAGTACTATATGGAACTGTGGCAATCGACTATTCATGACTATATATGATTCTCGACTTTGAATTATACATGTCCATCTTTTTATTAAATACTAGACTATATTATTAAACATGTTTACGCCAATTTGTTTTGACTCTCTTCTCACTGTGGTGATTTCGCCAAACTATTGCACGAGTTGTCATACATGAAATAGCTTGAATTTGCAAGCATAACATATTTCTTGTTGCCCTCAACGGGCTATTTTTTCAGCTGCATCCCTAGTTTTCAGGGCCGTACGCAGGAGAGGGAGGCAGTAAAGCCTATATGCCGAAAGTCTAAATATCCAAGAATAATTAATAATGTGGTTCTAAAATTCGTAAATACCGGTTTGGTAGTTGCCCCACCGCTTTAGTGCAGTGCCTTTTAACTATATATCTGGAGACGTTGCACAGGAAAATTTTACAGTAAAGCCATTTCTGCCCCCAAAGTGCGAAGCAGAATTTCTCATGATTGCTGTCAGAATTGCAGTTGATTTACTTGATGAGATTATGCCCTTCCGAGCCTCCTCCACAGCCATCTTGTGTGTAATTCATATTAGGGCCATTTATACGGGACAAAATAAGTCGCGACTTACATAAGACGCATCTTATATAAGCGGAGTTATTTTGTACCTTTTATACGACAAACTCGCGTCTTATTTAAGTCGCATCTTATGTAAGTTGCGTCTTATTTTGGCCCGTATGAATGGCCCTATTGTTCTTCACCGAGTATTTCATAATAGCGATAGATTTCATGCAAACAATCCGATAAAATGCTAGCCTTTCCAAGCCTTATGACTACTTCCTAGCACTCTCCTCTGCAGAGGCATTGTGTTTCGTTTTGGGAGGTTTTATTGCAAAATTTTTTTCTTAAAAAATCAGTTATATTAAGAGCCCCCCCCCCCCAATCGCCACAAAAACCATTCTCTCGGAAAGGCTAAATCCGTAGAGAAATTTGGGATGGGGGGTACACGTTACATACCCGAAGCTGAAACTGATTAAGTACGTCTCAACTGAGGAAAAAGACGATATACTGGAGGAACTTGATTTGTGAAATTTCGTTAAAGCAGTTGTAGATATGGTTCCAAGAAGAATAAATTTTGTTTAGATTTTTAACTGTTAAATACATGTATGCATCATCATAGCATGAATATTTCTTTTCAGACTTATTCTGTATCGTATGAAATATGCAATTTTGAATAATGCAATTTTGAGAATGCGGAAATGGTGTCTCATAGAACCTCAAATGATTTAAATGCAACATTTCTGATCAAAATCACATTGGGATCCCTCCCCCCACCCCCCAGCATCACAGAGAGAAAATAAGGTGACACTGACCCCTCCTCCTATTTTTCAAGGTGACTTTTCCAATTTATTTAATTCCGAGTAGAAATGTCTAGAAAAATTCTTGTCTTCGATGTACTTTACAATCTTCGGAATTCTGCTAGATTTCACCCCCAAAATGCATGAAATCGCAATTCAGGGACCCTAGATTTCAAAATTTTCCGGACCCCGGACCCTCCTACACTGTCTCGTGCCCCGGCCAAGGTTTGGCTACGCCACTGGTTATAGCTGTACGATTATAGCTACAAAGAGTTGAAGTTATTGTTTAATTAAAGTAAAATATACTGAAGTTAATAAATTAAAGTTTTACAAAACCTCTCTTCAGACTCGCGCCAGTCGCGCGTTCGCCAAACCTCGACGGCTCATATTTTTCGTTCTGCCTTTTTTCCTGCTTTGCCCCCCCCCAGTGAAAATTCCTTAAAAAAGGCACTGCCGGCCGGGTGTACAGTCCTGCTAGTTTTGTCTGGTTTTCAAGTATCTTTAACAAATGTTCATTTATCATTTTGACTTAATTCAAACCAGCCTTTTAAATGCGATTGCACCCTAATGTGCCCAACTTTGTTGTTTTACTCAGTCGAATGCCAGACGACTTTATTCGTCAAGGAGGGGGAGTGCTGGCTGGCAGTCAATGGGTAATATGGAAAACTGTCAAGAGATATTTTGAAACACACATAATATGTATATCATGAGTAAAGTGTGCAAAAATATTTTGGTAGTAATGAGGGAATGGATAAATACCCACTTACCAAAGAAGACATCAAAGTTGACTAAAGTTGGTACATTTCATCAAAATGAAGTTGAAATTGACTGCATATGTAGCTGTCAAACTGCATGCTCCTACCTGATTTTATTTAATGCACTCAAAATAATAATGAACTGTGTTGTCAGGAGCTAGTGCTAGGCACTGTGCAGTCTCACATATTGTTTTAACTGATACTGTATTAATTAGCAATTTATTTTGGAACAAATTAAGCATAAAATATCCACAATTGTTATGGTAGTTTCCTGTGTTGAAATTAGCACTAAAAATTAACTACATATAAGATAATTTAAATCACCATAATTAAAGGTTTTTTTCTTCACAGCAATTTTGAGTGTGTCAAATAAAGAAGGTTTGGTTGAATTTGCAAAAAAACTCCACAATTTTGGATTAGAGTTAATTGCTTCTGGAGGCACAGCCAAAGCAATACGAAATGCTGATATTCCTGTCAAGTATGCATTTTTAAACATATTTTTCTCTTTCATCACTCTATACTGTAGTTACACTGAACAATTTGGCAAACCCTACAATCCACTACTCCTGAATTGTCACTATTATTGGCTGCTTGATTTGTTTAACTTGCATGCAGACATGCAACCATTCCCATTTCCCCATGCATTATCAATTCATCCATTTTTGACTCTCTTACTGAGTTCCTTCCCTGCATCTAGTCCCTTTTCTTTCTAATGTCTTTTTATGTTTTATAAATTAAAAATACTGTATATTTACTGTAGTCTTATCACAGTCCTCATTGACATTATTTATTTGGCCTTTCTTGCTAACTCCTACGATCATCACACAGGACTTTGAATTTACTGTTGTTAATTGCCTCCTACATTCACAACAACTCACTGAAAGTAGAAATGTCATGATCTAATGCTATTTTGAAAAATATATTTATTCTTGCCCGGTCTCAACACTATCACATATTTTTTTAGACAAAATCGTGACAAGTACAACCGCATGCTTTTTTATTCATATTTCCACCTGCATTAATTAACTATATGTATAACATGAACTATTAAATATTAAATATTTGCAATCACCAACATTTCCATTTATCTATTATTTGAGATGAATGTCGTCCTCCCATACACCTGGAGGAGATTGACCAATGATACAACTGAACTAAAATGTTACCATCAATATATTCTAAATTGTTCTGACTGTTCACATTTTAGTATTCAAATGTTCACTTGAAATTAAGTCTATTGTTCATCCTCCACGATCTCCTGAACACGCAATTTGGCCGCCACTGCAGCATCCCGCTTCGCTCTAAATGTGTCCGCTTTCGGGTTGAGTATTGCCGGTACTGGTTCTTTCTTGTCAACCGAGAGCTCTAGTGGGTACAAATGCTGCACGGCACGCTCAATTTGAGACTTTTTTGCGCGTACTTTGACTCCCCTGATTTTTCCATCTTTTCCCACAATCAATTCTTCCACAATTCCTAACGGCCAACGAGTCAACGACCACGTTTTCTCACATCTATTGCAATAATTACTACATCTCCTACAACTGGAGATGTAGTAATCTTGTACTGCTGGCACTGCTCCATGACATTTTGCTTTCGAACGGTGTCTCTCACGAAGGCTACGGAAATATTCCTGGGTCGGGTCCACCGTTTTCAAAGCGCTGCTTTGCATTTCATCAAGTGTTTCGCTCGTTTTCTAAGGTCATCGTCCTCAATATTATGTCGCTGCAATTCGGGTAAAATATTACCATTCAGAAACAACATCGAATTTGGTGTTAACACCGAAAATTGCACGTCATCAGTACTTCACGTTTAAGATTACGGACGGTTATTTAACGCCACCTCGACATCAAGCAATACTTCCTCTAACTATTTCCATCGCAGGAAACCGTTTCCAATGGTTAACGCTGCTTTCACGAGCCCAATCATCCTTTCGAATTGCCCACCCCACGACGGGGCGCGACTAAGATTGAACTACCATCTTATCTGATTAATCATAAGCATAATCTACTCCAATTACTTGGTAGGGGATGATTCCTTGGGTTCGTGTTGTTGGTAGGATCTCTGGTGGTTGTGTTGCATAAGCAGTTGCTGTAAATCTCTTCCACCCATGGCACCTCTTGCGTTACTTTTCTAACCAGTCTACTTAGTCTTGGTACCCAGCAACGGCTGCGAACTTTGGTCATAGTCCGACTCCACCGTGTGGTGTTACGAGATGTGCTTCTTCAACGACTTTGTGGGTGAACTGGTGGGTGTCTGGAAGGTAAGTGGGGTATTCTGCCTGTATCCGACCACGACGTTCCTACACGCCATCCTTGCCAGGTTGTAAATTCAGCACGATGCAGCCTTGTTCGAGATCACAATTCTCTTGGGTTTGTTTAATCCAAAATTGTCTTTGGCGTTCAGTTTCATCCGTTGTTAGTCGTCCCTTGATGCGTTCTGTTCCTCGAAATCTCTGTAATACGTTGTCGATCTCATTCTTTTCGTCGATTGCAACTGTGAATTATTGTTTAATAATAATAATAATAATAATAATAATCTGTTTAATTAATCACATTGCAGTAGAGACTGAATTACATGATTATAAACAAATACATTAAAAATTAACTTTACAGATAAAATTGAGTTCAAACCGTTCAATGTTCGTTCTGAATAGTCAGTTTAAATCTGTCCACAAATTATAATTGGGTACCTGAGTTAATATACACGAGTACTACTAAATCAATAATACATTAATAATTATATTTAACAGTTATAAAATTTTGAAACCTTTCTGTGTTCGTTTGGAGTGACCAGCTTGATTCGGACCTAAGATTATAATTATGAGTAGTTGGATGTATACGAGTTGCAACAACATCCTTAAGAGGATTTATAGGACCAATGTCAAGCTTCAATTTCCGGATAAATTGTTCGCAGGAATTATGTTTACGTGTACTTAACTTTTTTAGACCGGTATAATTCAATGCGTCTTGATACGACATTTCGGGAAGCAAGATACGTAATGCTCTTCTCTGTATCGATTCGATAAGGTCAGACTGGCCTTGGATCAGCGTTGACCACGCTGGTGGCTTGTACTCAATTCGGGACCGAATGAAGGAGGAATATATAGTGACAAGGTCTTTATCGCTTAACCCAGCCTTTTTTAACTTCCGCAATGCATAGAGTCTGGAATTTGCTTTTTTAATCACATAGTCAACATGATCACACCAAGATAGATCCTCTCTCAGCAGCACACCGAGCAGTTTAAAGGAAGATACTGATTGCACTGGCGAACCGTCTATATAGATCGCATTATCAAGTGGAAGGTGGTATTGGAGGAAGGATATTGTCATCTCCTTACATTTCTTACTGTCAAGCTTCATTCCTCTACTTGAGGCATACTGAGATACATCATTTACGAGAATAGGTAGCAAGCTAGGAGAGCAACGTGGAACAATTTCTAGTGCAGTAGAATCGTTTACAAACTTTATCCGCCCATTCCAGTCCTGTAGGAGGGAATTGACTAAAATGGCAAAGAGAAGAGGCCCAAGTTTAGTTCCTTGAGGTAGGCCACCGTTAAGTCGTTATCGGGTTTCCATGAGAAAGAGGATGATCCGTTTTTTACACACTGTTCGCGGGAGGTAAGGAACGACTTTAATTTATCCATCTTATAATGGCAGGACTCACTTGTAATTTTAAAAGTTCATCAATAATGACATTATCGTCGACGAGATCAAAACCTTTTTTGAAATCAGCAAAAAAGATTCTTACAGAGCAGTGGCCTTGATCTAAAGCAGCATGAATCACGTGGAGGAGATAACGAGTGCCTGAGTGGTTGACTTTCTCGGAAGAGCAAATTGATTTGGGTCCAATTTATGACCCACTTCCGACATGAGGGACTGTAGCATAAATCCTTCCATCACTTTAGATACCTGAGCTGTGAGTGATAGGGTTTAAATCGTCCTCAATAGTCTGAGGTGGTGACACTTTTGGAATGGGAACGACGATAGAACGTTTTAGCTGCTCAGGGAAGACTCCCTGAAGCACTGATGTATTGTACATGTAAATGTCCATTATGACAGGGGCAAATTCAAAAGCGAAGGTTTTCAGGATCCTATTTGGGATACCGTCTGGGCCAGGAGACTTCGTCGTTTTAAGACGTCGCAACACTGAATAAACTTGCCCTATATTTACGAGTAGATGATTGGGAACTTCTGTCTCCTGGTCGTCGGTGCATTCTAGCAAGGGTTTAAAATGCGAAGTAAGTCCAACAAGATATCCGTTATATGACTCAGCAAGGTCCTCACAGTTGGGGTTTGCTTCAGAAAGTAGTTGATATACCCAAGATTCCCGAGAAGAGAGGCCCCGTAGGAATTTAACCTCTTTCCACCATCTGGAAGGGTTTGCACTTTTCAACTTCTGCACGGAATTTGCATAGTACTTTCTACGTGCCACTTTAACATCCCGTTGAACTCTATTGCGCCAAATTCTATATGCTTGTGAATTTCTTCCGTACTTATGAAGTGATTTTTGCCGCTTACTAATGGAGGACTTAAGCGATGACGTCATCCATGGTTTATCAGATTCCCGATGTGTACTGCAAGCCGCTCTTTCTGATCAATGTTTTCCATGATGACTCCTTTACTATCATGTTCTGATATCTCGGATTGTCTATGAACACAAGTTCTCCTTTGTTCACCTTGGCGACTTCGACTTTCATAGAACATTTACCCGATGTTCCCTTGATCTCAATGGTTGACAATTGGTAGGATTTGTTCCTGAAATTACCGGTAGATTGGTGATATTTACTATACAGTATATGCATTCGCAACTTCAGCTGACTGTCCGCATTCGGTTTCGAGAATATCTTTGACTTTTGAGTATCCCACTTCGACAATGTCACAACGTACAGACTCGTCAAGTAATTCCTTTAATAAGTAGGCAAACTTTGTTAAGGTTGGTATTTTCGTTGATAAGATTTCCGACGTAAATTTTTCCCAAAACGGTAACCATGATTCGAATTTGCCGTCAAATTTTGTTGTAGGTAACTTTGGTAATTTAGCGCCAGAATTTTGTTTACATTGTTCGCTATTTTCTACTTCGCTTGCTTTTTCGTTTTCAAATTCAGCCTTTGCTGGAGTAATTCTCGCTAAATTCAAGGTTTTTCTTACGATAGTCTTGTACTGTCTTCTCGTGTTGTTCTCGGCGATCGATTTCTTTAATTTGTTGAGCCAATCTTCGTACATTTTCGTCCGCTATAGCAAGTTCGTCTTCGTATTCTTCAGCCCATTCTGCGACGTCTTCTTCGCTCTCGCCCTTGGAAAATTTATTTTCTTCTATGGTTTCTTTAAGATTGATTATCGCTTTGGTGACATTCTCAATAGATTCTTGCTGACGCCCAGACGCTTATCGGTCTTGTTTAGTCATTATTTGTTCGGTTTTTCCTTAGCTAAATCACGATTTATCCCGTTCGGAGGTGCCACTTAGACTTGCTCCAAATCACTCTTCATTGTCATATAGTATCGATCCACTATAGTGTACATTACATGACGTAGTACGGAGGGGCGGAGCGAGAAAGAGAGACTTGTCAACTTCGGAAAATCTCGGTTCAAAACTGAACCGAAAATGCAAGACTTGCTTTGATTGTTTTCCTTCAATTTCTTTCTGTATTATTTACTATAATGGAACTCATGTTATTTACACTGTGCTAGATCAATACATATAAACACTGTCAGAAAACAATTAAAGCAAGTTCAGTTTTGAACCGAGATTTACCGAAGTTGACAAGTCTCTCTTTCTCGCTCCGCCTCTCCGTGCTACGTCATGTGATGTGCACTAGTGGATCGATACTATGTGACAATGAAAGAGAGACTTGGAGCAAGTCTAAGGTGCCACTGTGCCGTGAATTGCCTCCTATATTCACAACAATTTTGAAAAATATATCTATTCTCGCCCGGTATCAACAAAATCGTGACAAGTATAACCGCATGCTTTTTTGATTGACATTTCCGCTTGCATTAATTAACTATAGGTATAACATTAACTATTAAATATTGGAAATTTCCAACATTTACCTATAACTTGTGCATATATCCGTTATGGGTACACTAATATATAAATCTTTGAAAGAAACCGCATAAAACAATCATTTGAACATTTGTAGATGCTGTTGGACCAATAATGTGGATACGTTTGAGCAAGCCTACATGTCTCTTACCCGCAGAAAAAATGTATGCATGCATGCCATGATTGCCATCATCATCATCTGTCACAGAGGCGCCGGAGAATCGATAATAGCGAGGGCAGATATTCATATATTCGTGTTCACAGACTGTAAAAACGATCGATTTCAAAAGAAATTAATTGGGCAGAACACAAATATATGAATATCTGCAATTATCGATTCTCCGGCGCCTCTGATCTGTCATCTCCTAAGACCGGGTCATATAGTAATTAAGAGACAAGATCAATTCACTTTATCTTTAATGGGGCCTGGATTTAACCATGCAATGATTCGAGTGAACCTTATATTTGAACGAAAGTACACATTTTGTAATAAGGTTAAGGGTAATATAAGGGTTGTACTTTAATAAACAGTGTACATAGTCATCACTTTCAAATTACGTAGCTTAATTTGCTTTACGATAGTTTTCTGCTAACTTCATTATAGCACATGTAGTAACCACTATAGTGAACCACTGGGTATATGACTCGTACATGCTTTAGGGATGTTTCTGAGATTACTGGAGCACCAGAAATGCTTGGTGGAAGAGTGAAAACTTTACATCCAGCGGTGCATGCAGGTAAATGGATACATTGTATAATTATAACAAGTCTTAGGTTGCATGCGTCCAAAAAAGTGGGTGCAACCTCGTGGTACTCAGAGTCTTTCCTCGTCTTTCCTCTTGAGGAGAAAAACCCTGGTAGACGCTGGTCACGTGATCTGCTTAAATCTATCAGATTTCTAATGAACTATCTTGGATTCCTTTACGACAATCATACAAAATACAAATTATAAATAAATTAAACTATAAAAATCAGCCAAATATCAAATATTTATTGACCTCATCTTGGATTGCTAATTAAAAATCTGCTAGATTTTAGCAGATCACGTGACCAGCGTCTACCAGGGTGTTTTCTCCTCTCGCCAAGAGGAAAGACCCTGGGTACGAGGTTGGGAGTGTTGCTGGATCAACATGCGTTGAAATCAACTTTTGTTGCAATTGTAGCAGTTTTGCTCCTCGTGTTGCTTCACCTTTACTCAAGCCTGTTTTTAAGAAAACATGGATATTTTTCTAGGCATTCTTGCACGGTTGACTAAAGAAGACGAAGAGGATATGAAGAAACAAAACTTTCAATATATCAGGTTTGCGGTAAAATAAAGTTCAGCATACTGTAGTGATTTATTTAAACATTTTAAAGTTGGTCGTTGATTGGTATATATCCCATGGCCATGCAGATTTAAAGTATAGTATTTATATACTAACGTTTTCCTATTCGTTGTGGCGTCCATATCTGTACTTTTGACAGCTGTTTAGGCATTTTTAGATAAAAATTAAAAACCAGACATAGTATAATAAACCACGCTGCGAATATAAAACGATACCAAACTTCGTTTTGGCACCGCAACCAATTTATAGCTAGCTCCATCCCGCCTTCGCACCGATAATTATATCTTGTGTTCCAAAGCTAACAAAAGACAATTTAAAACACCTTCCTGTGTTTTGTAACCACCACAATGGTGTGTTTTCTAACACATGGTGTACTTAGTGTGTAAATATTACAAGACACACCTTTGTGTCTTATTTGACACACCTCTGTATGTAATTAAACATACCGCGGTGTGTAATTTAACACTCTGATGCCTCTCTGACACAGACACTTTTAATACTCTGTTCTTCGGTTTCCATACTGTAGAGGTCTAACTGTACCAGCTATCACGTTATTTCAAATTTCCCT
This sequence comes from Paramuricea clavata, assembly GCA_902702795.2. Classification (NCBI taxonomy): domain Eukaryota; kingdom Metazoa; phylum Cnidaria; class Anthozoa; order Malacalcyonacea; family Plexauridae; genus Paramuricea; species Paramuricea clavata. Next base: position 12,662 of record CACRXK020011896.1, read on the forward strand.
TCTGAACTCTTTAAATAATTCAATAGCGTGTCCCAGGCTAATATAAAAAATATTATTTAATTCTAGTGTGGTCGTTAATAACTTATATCCGTTTGAAGATACGATATCAAAGGATGGCGTATCAGTGTCAGACGCTGTTGAACAAATTGACATTGGTAGGTGCGAAGTTATAAAATTCAAATTATATATTCAAACATCGAAGTAAGTGTGTCGTTTCCAATTCAGTGCCCCAGCTGCAAGGAAAGATTATTGGATCCCTTAAATTACTTCTTTACTTGATGTTTGTGATGTTACTCTGAGTGTGTATCCACACCGGGCAAGCTTGAAAAATATGCCTGGCCACGGTGGGAATCGAACCTACGACCTTTGGAACGCTAGCCCAATGCTCTGCCAACTGAGCTACGCGGTCAGGTCGGTTCGAGTATGTGATGTTTCGGAACTGAGTCTAGTTCCTTCGACAGCAATGTAATCTAGTAATATGATTTTTTGTACTTCTTTACTTATAGGTGGTGTAACGTTGCTAAGAGCTGCTGCTAAGAATCATGCGAGAGTCACCGTAGTTTGTGATCCTTGTGATTATGATAGGTAATGTTTCTAATGCGGAGACGTCTAGGTAATGTCTCTAATGTCTCTAATAGGTAATGTCTCTAATACCGATATTATCGGTATACCGTTTTTTCACGTTTTAAATTAGATAGGAAAATTCCCTAGTAGAATTCTACTTGAAGGAAATTTTGATTTTGAATAATTTGAAAAGTGGAAACACGGTTTACGATAATTTCGAAGCGTGTACTTCTTTTACTTTGCATTTGAGTAAAACAAAAATTGATGATTTCCCCATATGCGCGGTGTGTAAATTTGGTACGGTATACCGAAAAATTCCAATGTATCGGAAATTTGTATACTATATCGGTATACCGAACATTCCTAGGTGTTGAGCACTTGAGCATGATATAATGAATTTTGAAGCCCGACGTTTGTGTTATCAACCGAAGCTGAATTCAATATTTGTTTTATTATTTATTTAATTAAAAGATGAGACATCCGCACCTGTATGTCCAATTCGTCGGAATAATGACAAGCTCTTTTTCCCATTTGCGGCAGAAAGTCTTTCCTTTTTTCTTTCATAATGTTTGACTGAAAACTTTCGTATTTGTTTTTGTCTATATTTCTTCTTTATATTTTAAACGTTGTTTCCTCTAATCCTACAAACATGACCGAAGGCGGAGCCATATTGTTTTGTTCGTGTTTCCATAGGGCATAGAGATTAGAAATAACACTATGTTATTTAGATGTTATTTATGTGTTATTTATAATCTCTATGCGTGTTTCCACATTTCGTATTCGTATTTCGACAGTATGACGTCACTCCGTTGAATATGATTTTTTCCTAATCAACGTTATGACGTCACTCCGTTGAATATTATGTAAAAACTCTATATTTGGTCAGCTATTGAGTTGATATGACAATCTTTTCACAATTCACAAAAGATTGCACAATCTTTTAAATAATATTGATAAATTCATAAACGTGAAACAAGTAGTTTTATATCAGAGTGAATAATTTATATTATTATACATTTAATATGTATTCTCGTTTCTAATTGGTCAGAAAGCACCGGCTAATTTTCAGTATTCGGCATTTATTACGTATTTTCCGCCGATGACGTCATCAGCGTCCAATAATTGTTTTTTTGGATCGAACCACTGAGCTATACTATATTACTGGAGGACCTGCTCGGGGAAAAAAAGTGAAGCCAAAAACATGGCGGATCTGACGCCATTGCCATGACTACTGGTCCCTAAATTCATGGCAACTACCACTGTCCCAACCGCGATCCTAGGTTTTCGACAATGTACTTCACCCCCCTGGTTTCAGCACAGATATTTTATGATTTCGCTTGTTTTTGAGGTAAAAATCGCACTGAAAATCTTGATATTTTTCTCCTATAACTTGGTTGATTTACAATGTCGAGGATCCTGCCTTTTTGCGCCGCTCGTAGATGTATGAGATGTACAAGAAGAATCTTTTTATTCACCGGTAAGATTTTATATATTGTAGAAAATTTGAAGCAGAAGTACAAACTACAAAGTTTATAATACTACGAACATAAAAGTATATGAACAGCAAATTATTAGCAGACATACTGTAACAACCTGTAAATGGTTGGCAATTCTGTACATTTTATTGTTCTTTTGATTTGGTACTACTACTACTGCTATAGCCTCGGCCCTCTGTATTTGCGTAGGGTTTCATGGCTGGTTAATATGATTTCAAAGTCCTTGCTGTAGTGTCTGCACACTTGTATTTATTTAGTATTTTAGTATATTAAATTTTCCTTGACAAACTTTGAGTGATATCCTTGCCAGGTTCTTGCCAGCAGTTGTTTATAATTACTGTGTAGTTATATGAAATCTCACTTACATGACATGTAGACAAGTGAACAAATACTTTGCTAGCTAGGCGGCTAGGCCAAAGACATCAGGTTCAAACCATTCAATACCCATTGCAATCAAGCAATTACCATAAACATATAAGCCCCCCCCCAATATAAGCCCCCCTGTGTATAATCCCATCATATTTACTAACGCTCAGGCTATTCCGAATATAAGCCCCTCCCCCCTCTAAAGCCAGGCCTGTGTGTACAAGCCCATGGGCTTATATTATTTGACAGGGGCCGGTTGTATCAAGCCCGTTTAGCTTAATTTCTCATGAATCAGTCAACTTAAATATTCTGCACTGAATATGTAGTTGTAAACATCATTCTATTAAGGTTCAAAACTTCTAGTTTGGTTGTTGAATGAATCTATAGACTTGCTTTCTATTTTGAGCTTAACCAACATTTAAGCTAAACAGGCTTGATACAATTGGCTCCAGGTATATTTATTAATGCAGCTTAGCCATACGTATTAGAATACAAGCCCAGGGCTAGCTGGCTTATATTCAGAGGCCGGTTTACAATATCTCGCCCAACATAGTTTGTCAGAGTTCTATAAATCCCACAGTCATTAGAGGCTGGTAATATAGGAATGACAGGTGCACAATATGTGTGCCAGTCACCTTGGCATTGACCAACCTTATGCTCTGACAATT
>CACRXK020011897.1:0-15750 GCA_902702795.2 Paramuricea clavata
TATTAGTATAGTATGTATACATAATTAGTATCTTAATTAACTTTTATATTCTGTAATCTGTAACTATATTGTATTCTCTTATCATCTTTTATGTAAAATCCTGATAAGTCTACCGTGGGTAAATAAAGTTCACAATTCACAATTCACAAAAATGCCTTCGCGCGAGCTTTTTAAAATGTCGGACAATGAAAACATTTTAACGTGTGAAATTAACAGACGCGAGTATATTAAACGAGAGACAAGTTACAAAAACGTTAATAAAGTTAACCATTTAAATAACGTTTAATTTAAATAAAGTCATATAAATAACGTTTTAATACAGTTAATCGTTGTTTCACGGTAGTTATTTTATAAAACATTTTCCAAACGGTTTTCCGCGCGTTTTTTACGTTTTTCGAAAGTCTCGCAACATCCCGCGTGATCCATGCACGCGGGACGTGGAACAACCTCTGGCACCAAGGGTACAAAAAAGTCCGACATGTACACATTTGAATATTTTGCGTAATATTTTGATGATCACCACTTTGGAAAATAGCCTAACGAGCATTTTCAGACGCATGTACAGTAGTCACTGTAGTGGACGGTTATTGCTCTTAATTCAAGACAATCGAGGACTTACAGGATAAGTAAATAAATCTACTTCGCGAAATATTGGGGGCGAAATAGGTTGTCAACATATGACCACCTTTTGTAGCTTGAGATCTTATAGTTGTTTGGACTACAGGATAGCCTACATGTACCAATGCTTTCATGGGCGAAAAAGTATTGTTTCAGCTTTGTTACAGTTATTCAGATACCATTCAAAGGCTTTCGGATATTACTGGCGGGGGTGGGGGTACTGGGGTGTGTGGTTCTCCCTAGTGTCCGCCACTGGACAAATCTTCTCTAAATGTGTAGTAATCTTGTGCGTGTTCCTCAATTGTGTCAATCTGGCGCTGTTTTCTAGATGTTCAAGGACAAAGAATAGAGTAGCTAGTATTATACCTGTCAGGGAAATACCACCAATGAACTAACACCTTGCCAGACCTCTTCTCGATAGGGCGTAACCAATCATCTGTCAAAATAATATTGGCTGAGACAGAACAAGAGAAACAATACAGTAAAAATAAATCCATGGTAAATGGAAGTTCTCATAAAGTTATGTTTTCTTTGACTGATTATTAAAAGTTTCACAATTTTCGTCTCAAAATGTGGAAAACCGTGCATTAAGGCCCTTTCTTCTTCTGATGGATGTGAACGAATGCATGAGTTATGAATGTTCAGTTAAGGGGCAGTGACAACTGACGAGGATGCATATAGTCAGAACATTCATAACTCATCTACTCATTCACATCCATCAGAACAAGAAAATTGCACTAGAAATCGCCGCAAGAATCACAAGTGTAAATGGGCGTTTAGAAATCGACCTGAATACTTCAGTTGCGGATGATGCTAATTGTTTCAGTAACCCTTACAGTATATAACACATAATCATCCAAATTAGAACAAAAGCTATAATTTTCTTACCATCCTGGGAAGGAGGAGGTATAGGATACACAACATGCGTCGCTGATTCTTTATCTTCAGCAATGGATCCCTAAACATCAGATAAAGTAAAACATTCCATAATGTTGAGAATACAATAAATAAGTAAACATTATTACACTCTGTTTCAGTAAGCCTTAGGCGAACCAGGAAACATTTTTGCTTTCTGGGCACTTTTCAGCAACAATGTTTCATCATTTGCTCAGAGCTCTACTCCACATAAACATATTTGAAATTTTGCCATTACACAAAGCATTTTCATACCACAACATATAACAAGGCCACAAAAACATCTAACTATAGCTCGTGAAATAAACAAAGCTTGAACAAAACCAAAACTTCATCCAAACACGCACTCACATTATGTTTTTTCAAAATGTCTTTGAGTTTTGCCATCACCTTCGACTCAATCTCAGGCATTAGATAAACATTTGGTACAGTTAGAAACTTTCCCTAAAGAACAAAAACTATTTTACTGCCAACAATCTCCTATTTTATGGATGAGATATACCCTGTACTGTACTTTTATCGGACGTCACACCATCTAAAGGGAGTTTAGTTTGAGAAATTTCAGATGGAATAAAAAAAAACAGTTGGGAAAAGTTGACAGACCCCTACGTTCCCTCGAGAACATGCAGGTGAACACGTTACTGTAACATTAGGCATTTTTCTTAGACCCTTTTCATAATGACGTCACAAAACTACAACTACCATTACTAAATCACGTATGGAGTAATAACCTTTTTAAAACAGATACAATATTCTTTAAGAAAAAAGTATGGAAATTTCCTGTTTCAACCTCTGGTCACGTGACCAGAAATTTTTATTTATGCTCAAAATTTCTTTTAAAAGCAAATATTTGCACTGAAAACACAAGGAACACATAAAGATATGATTTAATAATGAGCTAGAGGGGATTCATCAGGAATGAATAATAATGAATATGATTTTGCTGTTGGTGTAATGTACTCAGGTGAATAAGATGCTTGAATAAGAATCAGAGTAACATCACAAGCAAATAATGATTTAGTATTTGACCCCCAATTTGTAGGAGAAAAGTTGTCCTCCGAATTGGAGTGAAAAAGCTAAATTCGGTTTGCTCATCCTAAGTGCTGTTCATTCTTCATGAAACTTACCATCTACATGCAATGTAAAAATGTTTCTTTATGTATTTCTAATGTAGAATTTCGAAAGAGATTCAGTTAGTTCGTAACCAGTCACATAATTGTTGTTTATTCAAAACCAGTGCGAAAATCAAAATATCAAAATTTCCATAATTTTACTTGCAGCAAAGTACAGTGAACCGCCATATTGTATCTGTTTTTCAAGGTTAATATTCAATAAGTGCTTCAATTCTGGTAGTTGTAAAGGAGTCTATACTAAATCAGTAAATGTGATATAAATCTTTTTGATATGTCTAAATTTAATCAGTACATATGATTGTGCTTCCATGCCAAGTGAGAGGGGTGGATTAAAAGAGATGGGAGCTTAATAAATTTCATCCTCCAGAAAAGATGTGGAGACTTAATAGAGAGGTGCTTATTACTGAAAGTTTGAGATAAGGGCTTATTATTGAGAGTGGGGCTTATTATTAAGAGAGGGACTTTATTATTATGAGAGGGACTTTATTATTGAGAGAGGGGCTTATTATTGAGAGAGGGGCTTATTATTGAGAGAGGGGCTTATTATTGAGAGAGGGGCTTATTATTGAGAGAGGGGCTTATTATTGAGAGAGGGGCTTATTATTGAGAGAGGGGCTTATTATTGAGAGAGGGGCTCATTATTGAGAGAGGGGCTCATTATTGAGAGAGGGGCTTATTATTGAGAGAGGGGCTTATTATTGAAAGTGAGATTTAGTAGGGAGGGAGCTAATTAGGGGGATATTGAGGGAGGAGGGTTAATGGAGGATTTATAGTAAATATTTTAAACGCTACTAACTTCCTGACGAAGTGCATTCGCTCGAAACATCGACGTTCTCCTTGTATTTTTCAGGAAGTTGTATCTCTATCAATCCGAAGCTTTCTAAATATTTTACACGTACTTATGCTGCTCTTACAATACCTCTTTTAAGGATTTTTCGATGTTCAAGAAAAGTTCAACATTTCTGTCCATCCTTGATGGTGACTGGAAATCAAATCTTCTCCTGGTAAACAAGATATAACCTGTTAAAACAGAAGGCCCACCTCAAGGGCAACAATTGTTTTCATACATTACATACCATCCCTGTTCTGTTTTAGTTTTAAAAACTGTAGCAAGAATGTGACATAGTGAACCTCCAGAACTATAATCCAGAAACAACTTCACCTAGAAAAAAATGACGTGATATACTGTATAGTTTAAAAAAAATATCAAAACTGAACATCAAACCCTAGAAAATATGACTTGCAATAACTTACTGGTAGCTTGCATAATAATCGTTTATTCCCATTAATTCCAAAGTTGTCCTGAAATGAAACATAGAAATTGAAGTCACCTTTTACCAAAACATCCAACATTCACTTTCATTATCGTTCGCATTCATTATCGTTCGTTTTTGTTAGCGTTTGCATTCATTAAAGTTTCGCTCTCACTAGCATTTGCATTACAATTCGCTTTCACCACTGTTCATTTGCTTTCCCTTTCATTAGCGTTCACTTTCATTAGTGTTCACTTTCATTAGCGTTCAATTTCATAATCATTAGCGCGTTCACTTCTACAGTATTAGCGTTCAATTTAATCAGTGTTCACAATCATTACCGTTCTCTTTCATTAGCGATCACTTGCACCAGTGTTCGTTTTCATTCGCGGTTTTTCCTTTCCTCTAACACAATTGGTTAACAGCTGAGCCAGGGCTTAGTTGACACCCGGTTAACGGGGCTATAGTTGTTTACAAAAACATACTTTCAAGGAATCCTGAAACATATTGTAAATATTGTAGGACGGAAGTCGAGGAACACTTCTCGGTTCAATCACATTATAGGTCACGGTATGTTTTGTGGATCTTCGGCTGTGTCGGGTATTTACAATATTCAAGCTGAAATCAACAGCTGACAGCTGCAGGTGAAATCAACAGCTTTCGATCTCTTGTGTTGTGGCTATGCCTCTCCTGAATAGGAATAGTTTACAGAGTGCGCCGATCACGTTTTGGTACGACTTCTCCTAATACTGAGTTCCGTGCCACATCAACAATGTCAACGAGCAACGTGAACAGCCATGTCTTCGTCGTGGAATACCACACCAGGAGTTGGAGACATTGTCAACGATGTGGTTCATGCATTACAAGGCACCTTATCTAATCTCGCGCAGTCCACTATCGTTGCCCGTTAGCCTGTCTCGTCACCTGCAGCTGTTTCACAACTTCCCGGACCTTCGGCTATCCCTAGCGTAGGATCGATCCAAGAACCTGCCTTTCAATACCTTCGCGGATGCTGCCACTACCGTCGCCGTCGGTGCTGCAAGTTCAAACCCTGCGGCTACGAGTCCTTCGATCGTGTCGTCGCCGCAAATTTTTTTTCCGTAGACAGTCGGACTCCTCATTGATAGTCGGACGCATCATTGATCCGCGTCCAGGCCTCCGTGCGTTATCGATCGATCCCTTCGTACCCTGCATAATTGCAGAATACCCGTCCACTAGTGATATCATATCATGTAGTCCGGCCACATTTCACTGGATAGTGGATACGTATATACCAGATCTTATTGCTTGGTTCTAATATACACAAACTATTACGAATTGATAACTATAAAGGAAATATCATGCAAGACTTTTAATGTTTTATGCTTAGTATGCTTTATAATATAATTTTTTTTCTCCCAGCGACGCTAATTAATCATAATCTGTCAAACACCAATGTCCGGTTGTGAGGAACATATTTACATATTACACCACATTTTAAGCTCTCTATAGCATGTGAATTTAATCTATTAATGCTAACTAAGTTAACTAGCTGTCACCTTGATCTCAAAATATAAACTACTTGACTGCGTATCCACGTATTTCGCGTATCCACTAAAATATAGAGCTACCTGTAGTATGAGAATTCGATCTAATGCTAATCTAACTGTATCCCTCGTTCTCAAAATAACTACTTGACTGCGCAGTCCCGCGTTCCACTAGCGATATAGAGCTACCTTAAAGTTTAACACTATGACAATTTAATCTATTAATGCTAAGTCACTGTATGCCTCGTAACAGTATACCTTTACCACCATGGGATTTTAATCTATCATTTACTAGACTATGAGACTATCGATCTATTTATTATTAATCTATTGAGAATAAATATAGATGTATTAATTAATACATAGTATCCATGATGTTTGAAAGGCATAACTTAAAAAGTGGACGGATTTTCTGCAATCGCTCCGAAAAGAGTTACAAAAAACATTTACAAAGGTAAAGAAAAGAAAGTGGAAATGGCGAATATAACTTAATAAAATATGTTAGATGTCATCACCACACAAGATATGAAGCCACAATGTGTCCTGCTCAGATTTTGACATCTCAACCAAGCAATACAATATTTTGATATCCAGGCCTTAAAATATCGGTCGGTCACGGACATTGTCCGACCCATTCGTAAAATTGTCCGACGTAGTGAGGAAACCACCGGACATTCTGTCCGACCTAAGTGAAACTGAGGTTTACTGTAATGTCCGACCCGAGGTGTATTTGTGTCCGACCGAACTGTAGCTTTGTCCAACGTAAATCAAAATGTACCATAGTCCAGGATAATATATAAAAGGGTAATATATAAAAGGTGAACTGGAAATGTTGTTTTCATGTAATTGAGCGCTGGGTGGCGAGCAAAATGGTGAAGTGAAAAATGTCTTACTGCTGTTATAGGCATGTAAGCAAGTTAATTTTGGCTTGGAAATAAATGTGAATGTGGCAAATTATTTAATATTTTCACAACATTTACCGTTTGGAATTAATACATTGTGCTGATATTAATTCGTGTCATTCAGACTTATTCCCGAGCCAAATTAAAATGGAGGTCATCGGACATCATCACGCGTATGTCCGACCCAAACTCACAGTCATCGGACATTTTGTCAGACGGCCCTGTAAAATATATTTTAAGGCCTGTGATATCATCAATTGCGTGAGCAAGACACACTGGGAAGGCGCATCTAATGAGAAGAGTATCCGCTGAATATTTTGTTTAAGGGCGCGGGTCAATGATGCGTCCGACTATTGATGAGGAGTCAGACTGTCTACGGAAAAAAAATTTGCGTCGTCGCCAGGTATAGTTAATGGTATGGGTCATAGCCAAGCTAGTTCTTGTGGTGGCAGAGGTTCCTTCCCACCGGTGTCGTTGGTATCCTCCCTTAAGGCGCTTCAGTTTGCCTCCGAACCTCATTCTCATCCAGACCGTGCCAAAGTGGACTATGTGCTTGGTGGGATTGCGCACGGTTTCACCTCGGCGCGTAAAAACAAAGCATCGGCCTGTGATCATCCTGAGATCGTGGATGCGTACTTGCGGAATGAAGTCGCTCTGGGAGACTGGGACGGGTAGCTGGTCCCTTCATCACGAGTCCTTTCCCAGAGTTGCACATTAGCAGTTTTGGCATTATTCCCAAAGCTGGTCAACATGGAGAGTGGCGTTTGATTTTAGACTTGTCTTCACCTCAAGGCTTTAGTGTCAACGACGGTATTGATCCCGAACAATTTTCGCTTCAATACATTAAATTTGATGTCGGCGTGGAAAATTGTACGTGAATCTTGCCTTACCTTTCGGGTTACGCTCGGCGCCATTCATCTTCACTTCTATCGCGGATTTAGTTGAATGGATGTTGCGAAATAACTATGCTGTGTCCGACATCATGCACTACCTAGACGATGGATTCCGTCCTCCAGATCGCACGTTTACCGAATGCCAAATTGCAAGCTCTCAAGCAACTTCTTCAGGAATGGCGGCGGATGAGATGGTGTACGAGCACGCAAATGGAATCGTTGGTATAGTAGGAAAGCTCAATCATGCATGCCTCGTAGTTTGGCCGGGACCTACCTTCTTGCGACGCATGAATAATCTACTGTACTGAACGTCGAGTTTCGATTAGACCTTCAGTGCAGGACTTGAATTTTATCGCGGCAATCGCCGTAGAGGGAGAACAAAATGCCGTGGATTATTGCTGCAACGACGGCAATTTTTTTGCCGTATATAGTGTAATTTTTATACTATATTCACTGTGCATTACTATTGCATTACTAATGTCAACAATAAGTCACTGTATAGTAATTGATCACTTACAGGTAGCCATGTCAATCCCTGGAAAATGTGGAGTAATGGACAAACTTTCGCGCGCTGTAATAATTCTGGCAGCGAAGTTTTCGATCAGTTGTAATTTCTTTGAATCGAATGTGTTGCTCAAAAATAATTTGCTTAAGACCAATGACTCTATAATTATTTTTAAAGTATTCTTGTTCCAGTATGCCTATTGCAGCAACTGTCGCTCACCACCTAGAGATCCAATGCCAAAGTTTTTTTACGTCATGGTTTAGCCTCGTCGACCCACAGAACGTATGCATCGGGCCATCGTTTTTGCACTTTTATCAGGTAGAAACGGTTTGCCTCTTCCAGCGGGAGAATGGTCCCTGTGTCTTTTTGCCACGTAGTTGGCTGATAATTTAAAACCGGCTTCCCTCAAAGTTTACTTGTCTGCCGTTCGTGCACTACATATCGAACAGCTAGGGTTATCCTGATCCCTTGGTTGGTTGTATTCGTTTACAACGTGTCGTGAGAGGCATCCAACGTTGCAAAGGGGGCGGGTCAGACAAGCGTCTTCCCAACACCGACACCGGACATTCTTATGGCGATCTACGTTTTTTTTGGACCACTCCGTGTACGACGATGTGATGTTTTGGGGTAGACTTCGTTCAAGTCCGTCTCTCAAGGGGTTGAAAATAGCAATGCACGCAAACGGTCAAAAAAGGCGCGAAAATATGAGAGAAAAGTAGGGATAGACGGACTTGGATACCCCGCAAGCGCGCCGAATTTTACCGTCGGATTTTCCCTACGGAGGCGTGGCTTGCCAGTTGAGAACAACAATTCGAAATGCTGCGAGTGTCCCAAGTTCGTCTCTCCCTAATTTTCTCCTGAGACGGACTTGAGCCAAGTCTAGTTTGGGGGCTGTTTGACGTATTTGAGTTTTTACGTTCCTCTGAGTTTACCGTACCTGATGGCAGCTCTTTCTTTAGCGCTCTACACCTGACTGTCCATGATGTTTCCACCGACTGCCATGTTAGTCCGTCGTGCATTCAGTGGCCACCAAAGTGTCCAAAACTGACCCTGTTCGTCAAGACTGTACCCTAACACTAGGTCAGGGCCGTGCACCTTTGTGCACAATTGATTCGATCCTGAACTATTTGGATATTCGTGGCGGCAACCCAAGTCCCATGTTTGTGCGTTCCAATGGCGCTCCGTTGACGCGAATGTTTTCACGGTACACCTTCATCGCGTACTGTTCGAGGCTGGTATTACTGCATGGTCACTTCGCCAGTCACAGTTTGCCCTTGCTTCCCATTTCCATTTCCCTTTCCCTTTCCCCACCCCTTGCTTTTTGTTGTTTTTTCTTATTTATTTTTTTTTTGGGGGGGAGGGTTATTTTTTTTAGTACTGTACTTCTGGGATTCATTTTATAGAAGTTTTATAAACTATATTCTCTATTCCACTGAATTCAGTTTGACTAGTGCCGGAGGTCTACCTTGCAAGATTTGTCATACCAAATTCCTATTGCTACCATAATTAACCTTATTTGTGGTTTTGTCTTGTGTTTTGCCACCACTGCTGTTTGCCAGTTTGACTTTGTGTTTGCAATTGCTATGCCCAGTTGCCATTGCAATTTGCCCTCAAAGCTAGATTGCTTACTAGCCTGTCTTATGTGTAGTTATTAGAGGTGTGCATCGGATCAGATTGGACGTTTATAATCCGACAATTGGCTAATGTTTAAAATCCGATCCGAAATGGTCTAATCCGATCCGACTTTTGATAAAGAATTCCGATCTGATCTGAAGAATCCTGTAATAAAATAAATTTCTCATTCACGTGGAAATATTTAACCAAATAAATATAAAAGCAAGAAATACATGTCAAGATGCTGACAAAGTGATGTCCAATTGAAGTATCAAACAAATAATGCAGCAACACTGCGTTGTCGTGGATAATTAATTCATTTTATTTCGAATATCGAGGGTCCGATCCGACTACGAAACAGCTTTATCAATCCGATCCAATCCGAAATGAATATTTTTGTTCTGAAATCTGAACGAATCCGATCGAATTGGATTTGCACACCTCTAGTAGTTATATTCTTTGATGACTTTTTCATATTAGGTTTATAATTTTCTCGACTGACTACATCACGACAAGCTATTATAAATGGCTTTGTTTCTGATTAGTCAAAATTGAATTAGGTGCTGTACTACCCAGTGTAATGGATACAATATATATATATACACAGAATTTAGCATATTACAGTTGTGTTCACAAATTATTGTACTACTTGTAGATGTAATGTATGTTAATGTGAAAAACATAACAATTTTTATTCAACAATATTTATTTGCATTTTGCTTATTGTTGCATAGAAGAACAGGTTTCCTTTGATGGTCGCCACATATAGTTTAGCCACCATCTACTCTGCTATGTTCGATTACATTATCCATTTATCCGGGATTCCGGATGTACGTAAATATTCGATCGGAATTAGTACCCTCTCCCTAGGTTACGCGGTTCGCCCCGAACGGCGGGAAAACGAAAATGATAAAATACTCGTTTTTTCTTTACTGTTTTTCGGTGTTGAACGCTTGAATTCAGAAGATTTGTACTCTAAATTTCGATTTTGGCTTCTTTTGGCCGGATTTGGCTACTTTTTACGTTGCATTTGGCTCTTTTGGGCTCAGACCACCTGGCAACCCTGGAAGTAACATGCATATCCTTAATAATCCAAGATGGCAAACAGCTCACTTTTTTCAGTCGAAATACTTTGAAAACTAAGCAAGACATAAACAATCTGTAATAGAGTTTAATAGAGTTTATTGCCAATGTCCTTTAAGGTTTCAAAATGTTGATGGCCTAAATATTCGGCGTACTGTATATACACAATGAACTTTCCACTATGGATGTCTGAGAGCTTCGAGAGAGATTTACTTACTCCAGTCCAGTTCCAGACTGCACAGTTGGTCAATGTCACACTCGATATTTTTTAGGCAGAAATTTCAGAACCTGGGGAGTTAGGGGTGTACTTTATAACAATTTTGTACAATTTAATCTGCCCTCAAATCTCTAATCTTCATTGTTTTTAACATGTATCTGGCTACTTTTGAAAGGTGGTAGCTTGACCCATGGCATGGTAGGTAACCTCTCACAGTAAAGGAATTCACCAAATGGTTTTCCGTGCAGGATGCGTGATCCATGCACGAGGGATGTCGCGAGACTTTCGGAAAGCGTAAAAATACTCGAGCCACAGGCGAGTGTATTTTTACGCTTTCCAAAAGTCGAGCAACATCCCAAGTCACCAAGTGCACAGATAATGCTATCCTGCTTGGAAAACCATTCGGTAATTGTTTTATAAAATAACTACAATGAAACAACGACATTTTGAGAATCCCACGAAGCCATGCTGAAGCTATTGACCAATCAAATTGCGTGTTTCACTGTAGTTATTATATAATGTATGTTACTTCACTTAATGTATTGTATTTCTATTTTCTAGTATGTTTCAAATAAACAGTACCTCCTGAAATTGAAGCAACTGGCCAGTGAGATTGGCAAGACCTTTATTGGTTGGGGGCTCTGCTTGAACATACTAAATTAAAGTAAAATACACCAGTTAAAAATCAGTACTCGCAGTACTATTAATAACATTTCATTGTTGTATAAAAGTATAAAACATGAAATGAAATTATGAAATATAATACCAAATATATAACAAAACAACAATCTTATATATAGTTTGATACATAAACACCAGATTGGTCCAGTACCTTTTTACAGTTCTTCAACAAGTACTGTCTAACTGGTTCAAATTGTTCGCACACAGAAGGAGACTCATAAAGTTTCCAATCAGGGCCACCATCTTTCTTTCGAACCGCCATCTTTTGAGCACAAAACAACGTGCAAAAACAACGATCAATAGGCTAGGTACCAGACCTTGTGGGTTTTATTCATATGGTTTTATTAGTATGGCACCGATCCACCCCCCTGAGTTATCTTTCCAGTTAATTTATTTTAGTCGATGTCAATTGTTCGATCAGGGAGGAAGGGATTCAATTCGTAATTATATGCGTATATCCCCCCTGTGATTTGTTTGTATAATGTGGAAAATATAGATATGTAGACTAAAACCGTTTTTTATCCACCTGAAATTATTAAAGTAACATTGAAAGAAACATTCCGAATAAATAAACCTTGTAAGGTTCAAAATATAAACTACGATAAAGACAAAATTTTGTCTTAAAATTGATGATATTCACACGTTCAGGAGGGTGAAATTTCTGCGTGGGAGTTGCGTGGACATTTCGTGACTTTGCATTCTGCAGCGTTCGTTTTGTTTATTTCTGAAGTTTACGTAATTATTTACAAAAGTTCGTGCAAAAATATGGCGGCGGTAAATTGGCTTTGTGTTCCTTTAAAACGTTCTTCTAATAGCGAAGTTGATTTTAGAAAACCTTTGGAAAAATTTATAAAAGCAACGTTTTCGACAGATATTTATGATGAGCTTAAAGACCGCATCGGCGAGCTTAATAAATTACGAAGTAATGCTGTCAATCGAGCACCCGAGAGACATCAGTCTTCCTTGGATACATTATTGAGGTATATATTGCATAATTTTATAATTTTGCTTCAAATTACAGATATAATAATTTTACTTTCGTTTTCGATCGGCTGTTATATATTCTCTTAGTGTAGAATACTAAAACAATTGGCGTCATATACAATTGTATCGACATTTAAGAGTAGTTTTAACTGTTTTGTTACTTGTGTTTATAGGTGTTGCATACTGTATAATATTAATATATTTTATTAGTATAATTATATCTTCAACATGGTCACTGTACATTAGTCTGAAAATGAGTCTCTGAATAGCTTGTGTATGTAGTTTTATAACCATTTTATTTAGCTTTTTAAAAATCTGTAACACTGCTGTTACAATTCTCTTGCCAAGAGCAGTTATTAAGGGGCTCCACAGACTAGAGTGATATGTTGCCAATGACATTTTGTTATAGACAACTTTTATTTGTCGACTATTGATTTTGTGCGATAGCTACTGCCTGCACAGACTAGAGAAACGCCTTTATTGACAGTATTGATTTGTTGACTACAGCAGAACCAGACTGCATTTTCTGCACCGCGCGTGGAAGATCTTCCGCACACATTCTATTTCTTTATGCTTTCTATATATTTACTATTAAATTTTCGAAATCTCCGGCACGCAATTTCCAAACTTTACAGTCTGGCAGTAGAAGTCAAGGCTCCCTTTGAAAAAGGGATTTAACTATTTTGTTATTGACTACCGGTACTAAAAATTTATCAACAACTTTTATCACACACCTGATTTGTAGACGGTCGACAACTAGTCTGTGGAAGCCCTAAAGTCTATTATTTTTTAGTATAAACCTACTAGTAGGCTATCACATATCGTGCCTTCTGATTGGCTACGCTACTAGTAGGCTATTAGTGATAGCCTACTAATAGAAAATTCAAAATGGCGGAAAGTTTGCGTTTTGCACTTTTGCCGAAGTGTCTGATGATTTTTTGGACGACTTGTTGAACAATTCTGTACTAAAACCCCCCCCGAAAAAAGCAACAAAAATACGGAATGGCAATTTTTAAGGGTAAGAAAATAGACAAAATAACATACACTCAATGAAATTTTAAAACTATTAAAACTGAATTTTGTAAAACATTTTATGCGAACAACAACTAAAATATTTGTTTACCTTTAATGGTTTTATAATGTTTTTTGTGTATTTTTGTATTGTGTTTGCAGCCTAGTTGTAAATTAATGTTAAAGTTTATACTAAAACAATTAGACAACTCAGCCTTGTTGTCTATGAGCAAATAGTCAACTCGGCTTTGCCTCGTTGACTATTCGCTCATAGACAACTCGGCCTCATTGTCTAATTGTTAAATAGACAAACTTGTATGACATATTGCATAATTCATCTTGATCAATGGCTTGTTACTTTTAGTTCCGTTACTTGTTACTTTAGTTTCTGCACTGAAGCTGACATCATATATAGATCTTCGTATTGATGAAAATTATTGCATACCCACATTTTGCATTTGTTTGTGGGTGAATAATATTTTTTTAAAAACAAAATTATTTTGGAAAGACATTATCAGTTGTTTCAGTGGTGGCACCAGGCTAAAAGTGAGGGGACAATATTGAGGTGTGAGAACTTCTAGGGGGGTCCGTGGGCACCAGACTGTAAAGCTGGTTAGAGTCACCTGGACATATTTTTAGGGAAAAGTACTAAAACTGGGAAGTACTTGCATGATCAATATAAACAATTTTCAAACTCAAATCTGCCCCAAATCTCTAAATTTCATTGTTTTGAATACCCATTTAGTCACTTTTGTGCCCCTGAGTGTCCCTTGATGTGCCCTTAGATTCTTAGAAACTGTTTTGTGCCCTTGCCCCTATATTTTTACCTTTGCACCCCCGAGATCTCATTGAAAACTGCCCAACTCTGCAGTCTTGTGTGGCATCTTCCCCTGGGGGAAAATTGGAAATTTAGAGCCCCAGAAATGCAATATCGGAATATCCTGCATTTTGAAGGTAAGATATTATACAGAATTCCAAAGATTATAAGTACACAATCAAAACACATGATTTTCTATGACTATATACTGTGTAAATCAGACCTGGAAGTATACACATCGATAAGCAGCTACCTAAAACAAGAGTCAAAAATATATAATTAAAGAAATGCCACTTTGAGGCAAATTGAAGTCAGCATAATTTTATATTTAAATACAAATTTATGGCAATGACTATTAAGTTAAGAGAAGGTTTCATGGCCAGAAACTGTTGACATGATTATTAAGCAGTAACTGAAATCAGGCCAATGTTACACTATTAAAAATACTTCGACAGACTTTGTTTCACACCCAGCATTTGAGGCAAGTTGCAAACAACCTACTTCATTCTCAGATTTTGTGATTAACAATGTTGCATTATATAATTCACTGTTTACCCTTTGCGAGGTTTGTGAATGACATGGAAAAGCACTGGGGGTTTTATAGTCAAATAACAAAACTCATGATCATGTGATAAAAAGGTCTTAATAAGGAAACAGATACACAAACATTTAGGTTCTATAAAACTCAAAATCATAATATTGTTAAGTCAATGTTCACATAATATTTACAATAATTTATGAAAGAACATAATACCATAATGATTTTACCAGGAATTACTAGCAGATTTCTTACTGGGTAGCTTCACTGATTAAGTCAGTAGCAGGGAGGCACTCCCAGGAGGCACTTCCTCCCCACACCCCTGAAAGCCTTTGAATGATAGCAGAATAACTGTCTGTGTAACCAAGCTGTAACAATAATTTTCAACCATGAAAGCATTGATAGGCTAAAAATTTCCAGCTACAAAAGGAGTTCATATGTATAGGCAAACTAGTTCACTCCAATATTTCACAAAGAGTATGCCAGTGGTGTGAGCAGTGGTCTTAACTACTTTTTAACCACAATCTTGCAGTAATTTTGATTGGTTAAGTTTCGCACATGTGACATGTTCTATAAACTTTATACCTGGCCGCCGGACGTATATATAGTCACTAATTTGTATATTTTATTTCCCAATATCTTGGCAGTCTTTAGGAAGATGTTATGAATGATGTTCATTGACAACACCAGCCCGACGATTTACGCCCGTATCCTAAAAGCTCACTCACACTCAATGAGTGGAGGTTCAATCTGAGCTTCTCTCGAGACTCGAGTGACATTGCTGTTTTTGAATATTGTAGCTGGAGGGTTAGTGTCGTACCTTACTATGTGAGTCACCCTCCAGCTATTCAAAAACAGCTATGACACTCAGGAAAAGCTCAGATTAAACCTCCACTCATTGAGTGTGAGTGTGAGTGAGCTTTTAGCATAGAATAAAGATCCATATAGAAGGGCCACTTACGTCGGAAGCTTTGAAGTTTCTGTCCTCGCGCATGTCGCATTACGCATGTTGGCCGCCATTTTCCTAGCCAGTCAATGACATTTTCTGGCCAATAAACAC
>CACRXK020011898.1:0-15746 GCA_902702795.2 Paramuricea clavata
AAGTCGCGCGGGGATCTGGCACGAGTAAAAACTGTAAACGTTGTCAAGAATAGGTGGCTGCCATCGCTTCGCTCGGCAGCAATTATTTTATGATTTTTAAACACAGAAATTACTCGTGGCCATTCGTGGTCACTCGTGTGTACTTTTAGACAAGATCAAAGAAAACAATGCATTATATTCATAACTAACCGACTGAAAAGTGAAATGTTGTACTGTATTTACATCTTTACATGATTTTTTGTTTTGATGAAACACACTAACCTTATGATTGCTCCCATCTTCATCCGAAGTGAAACCCTCAGTTTAAAACGTAACTCTAAAAAAATGGCGAGTGCAATTTTCGGAAAAAACGTCGCGTATAATTATTGCATTGAAAAAATGCCGCGTGTAATTCTGAAGAAAAAAACGGCGAGTGTACTGAATGACTTGAGTGCCGTCAAACATTGCGTTGTTTTTAAAAGAAAACGACTTTTGTAGACAAGTGACTTGTACGATGGCCGAGAAGGGCCATAACTGTAAACACTCGCCGGTTTTTTTTTACCATTACACTCGTCGTTTTTTTCCTTCAAAAGTTTTGAAGGAAAAAAAAAGACGAATGTAATGGTAAAAAAAAAACGGCGAGTGTTTACAGTCATGGCCTTTCTCCACGCTTGACAAAAATGCACGCCAAAGCGCCAATTAAAAGTGTGACAAATTTTCTTTAAGTCCGTGCGAAAAATTCCAGAAGACTGGTGACTAATATGACTTCCAAAATTGCGCCAATCTCGTTCCCCGAGCCTGCGATCCTTGGGAAGGAAACGAAGGCTCTGGGATAATCCATCTCAGAAATTAATATGATTGGTTGCTGGTATACAATGGAATGTTGCAATTTTGCAACGTATATTTTTATATACAACATGGCGGCCGTTTAGGAGTGTACGGATTAGAGGTGTGCGAATCCGATCCGAATCGAATCCGATCCGAACCGATCCGATCGGATTCGGATCGGATTCGGACAGTAAATTACTCGGATCGGATCGGATTTCGTTTTGTTTCTGTCGGATCGGATCGGATTTTGCAGGTTTTTGTCGGATCGGTTCGGATTTGATTTTTCTTGTATCACGTCGAATTATTCGAATATTTTTACAAATTGAGAAAGTTCTATATTCTGCAGCTGTATTCCACTTTTTACGTTACAAATGGCATCAGAATTCACAATGGCTTTGAGCATAAAAGTAATTCCATAATCCATATAGTCCATACAAACTACAAACTACAAAGTCAAAGTAACGTTTTGCTCGCTCGCGAAATCGCGAATAACGAATGCCATTATGCCACCCAATCTCCCCTCGGGCCTCGGCTATTCAAAAACAGCACAACGTTTCGAGCACAACGTTAGGTTTATGTATCATGAAGCCTGACAATGAGGTTTATTAGTGATAAACTTTAAGATGTTTTAAAATGTAAACCTAGCTCAAGCTCATGATTTATTATACTGAATAAAACATTTTTGACTAGTTGTTTTTTTTTCTATGCTAATTCTAATAAAATATAAACTGCTGTTACTGTGTACTGTAAATGTGAACGCTATAAGGCATAATTATGTGATATCGCCCTGCAATTTTTATCGGATTCGTATCTGCTTATTTTTGCTAGAAATTCATTATTTCCAATATATCGTTTATGATCATGAAAAAATACGTTCATAATAATTAACGCACGCTGTACAGCGTACACAACTTAAGTTCGGATCGGATCGGATTACGAATTTTAGCATCGGATCGGATCGGATTTTATAAACATTGTTTCGGATCGGATCGGATTACTTTTTTCATCTTGGGATCGGATCGGATTCGGATTGAGAACTTAGACAAACCATCGGATTGAGAGAGGTCAATCCGATCCGACGCACACCTCTAGTACGGATATTGTTTTGGTGTTTCAGAGCTGTGCTATATACTGATACTACAAAGGAAATGCAAAGAAACGTATACTTAATGCGTATAATATCACAACATTTAAATGGAGCGTGAAAACTTTACTCATATTTGTGTTGTACAGGTTTTCTGTAGTTTTAATCTATACATAGTATACAGTACTGTCAGTACACTGTACTATTTGACTATAGTATCAAATATGTGCTATATTTTGCAAATACTATTTGTGTCAGAAATGGTTAATAACTTTTATTAATTTGTCTTTGTGTTATTTAACTCTTTCCCGACAGGTCCCTATTAAGTAAATCACTCATGATTTACGACTTTGCAGGGTCATATCGTCAGTTGGGTGCATGCTATGTAGATGAAAATACCACCATTCGATTCAGTGAAACAATATCTCCTATATCTGTCGATAGTTTTAGTCAAATATAATTTTAGTGAAATTGTATAACAATTTATGACCTTTCGACAGGTCAAGCGGTGTCATATTTCATTATATTAATCAATTGTCTCGAACAATGTAAACTATCAATACCTTTTGCCGAACATAACTTCGGCCCCTTTTGAGATATCGTTTTCGCTATAGTCTTATTCGAAACAGAATCAAAAACACTATTGAAAGTGTTATTATCAAGCTTGTAGCCTTAGTTTTTCGTCTTTTATTTCGGTATTTCAATCTGTTGCGAAACTAATGAAATCAGCGGGATATTTTTAACCGGAAATACATTTTAGATCTGCCAAAACATCGCGTGTTTACATCCTAGCGTTCGGAAAACATCGGAAATCGATTCTAAAGGTCAAATTACATCTGAAGCGTGCTTTTCACGTGCACTGGGCTACGGGAGACCCCTTATTGGCCAATTTTGCATGCAGCACGCGCGTGCGAGTAAAAATCCGATGAAACCCGATATTTTGAAAAAAACAAAATAAACATTTCTACTCGCCGTATTCAAACGAAACTTTCTACATAAAAGCGCTTGAATACAAGGAATATTTCACTAACATTAACTTGCGGCGAATACTGAAGAGTTTAGAAGATATTCAACTTTTTCTCCATATGAAAATACAGAATGTTTGGCCAAGCGGTGAGTAAATATATGATTGTTTCGGTTTGTGTATTTGTTTTGACGGCATTAGACCCCCCGATGAAAAGCTTATTTTGTTAAGATTCCAATGGTGTTCTTTGTTTTTAAGGGGGGTGAATACGCACTGAAGTTGAATCAAAATATTGCTTGCCGTGAAAAATGTCACATGTCGAGAAAGATTGCGAAGAACCACAGGGAGCCCATCCCGGGTCTTATTGAAGTTATGTATTAGAATTACGTATGAAATATATAGCTCAGTGTTGAAGCCTGATGACACTCTGATGACTGTGTCTCGATTTAGAGTTGACCCCCCGTCAAATTTATGACGTCATATGAAACACAATAATATATACAGTATAATATTACAGCTAATTGTAGCAGAAAGTATTTAATAATTTAAATTTATTGAGTAGTACAATATGCCAAATTGGCAATCCCTTTATTAATCTTGTCCACACAGTAATTCAAAGAAGCCCTGCACTCTGTACGAGGTTGTATTAATTGGATTCTGTCCAAGAAAACGTCATAAACCTTTCATCCAAGTATGAATTCCAGATTGGGAAACCATATAAATATTTTTAATAAATTCATATACTTTTTTAAAGAAATGTTCTATTCACAAAAATATTAAATGATAGTGATCAGCCACCAATACCAGAATTCATTTTCATCAGCTTCCCCCTGGTTATGACCCCCTGCATGGAACCACCTAGGGTGCAGGTATAATTTTGTGATAAATGATAAAAAATTGCCCAATGTAAATGCCAAGCCGTAGAAATATTTTTATTACCATGGTCATGATAACTACCCTGTCAGTTTGATTGCAATATCAAAACTTGTTATTTACACTATAAAACAACACATACCTACTCTGAGAAGGGGCAACAAAAACTCAGTTTTTTCCATTCCTATCCAATTCAAATCATGCTGGCCACGAAAACAATTTCCTGATTGCTGATACAATAAATTGCCAAATGCCTGACAATTTGGGCTAGCGACACCCCTGAATGCTACAATGATAGCAACCTCCATTGCTATTACATCTCCAACCTTGACCTATTACAGTAGTACTTAGTACAGTAGTTAATTAATTAATGGCAGTAATCAACATGAAGTCAAGTACATTTCTGGCCATTGGTGAGAAATATTGTCCAGAAGTACAGTGAAATAACAAAAAAGGTGCACTAAGAGCATTGTGGCTTAATGATCTAATGAGATAATTAACCAAAGATAGCTGGTAGACATGCAGATGGACTGGTTAACCCATTCAAATACCAATATCAAAGTCCAATACTTTCCCCTTGACGAGAAAAAATTCTGGCGTTAAACAGCTTAAAATAACAAAGTAAGGCAAACTGAGGCACATCGCAGCTTAACTTGCTCCAACTCTATCATTACAAACTGTAAATCTTTAATAGTAAAATTCCTATCCAGACACAAAATTTGGTTACAATTCAAAAATTTGAAAAGTGCTGTTGCATCCCTAACCTACTAAACTGCTTGCAAATATTAAAGGAAAGCTATAAGGGCAGTTAAAAAATATAACAAGGATTTGGTTTATAAATTGTTAATTTCTAGAGATGATAACACAATACAAACATGGAATTCACTATATTCATATTTTTGATGATATGTTTTATAAGTCTAAATAGTAAATTCCTTTTAATATTCCTCTGATATACAAACCTTCTGAAAACTTTAATATTATCAAGGTTTATAAACGACTTAATATTAGAATTGAGACTCTCTTCAGGTATTTTACTGTAATACTACAGTAGCAATTAATACACAGTACACTGTAATTGTTTTTGTTCTTGAAAATTGCCCTTTCCACGCGCTTTTTCAACCATTAGAAACATAATAGCGTTAAACGGCTAAATTATGCTGGAGGAACCACAAATGTCTCTACATTTAAAGCTTTTTCAAACTGACACAGAGGCAGGGTCTTAGCTAGAGGGCCGTGTTGGCCGTGTTATCGCGGCCAAAAATGGAAAAATACGGCTAGATAAAATGAGCGCGGCTTCATTATTTATATAAGGCCGTGTAGGTTCATAAAATATAATGTACTTAGAACAGACAGAATTTCTTTCTATTTACGTCATAAGAAAGTTTGTAAAATCTATTGTTGTTGTTGAAATTGGCAAAAGTGATCCGTAATGTTTTGATGGATAATGGGAACCGTATGCATGGTGTTAAAGTGGTTTTAAATACCCCCAAGAGTTGCTGAAATAACTTAATATTTTAATGTCAGTGCGCAATATATATGAGCATATGCTCGCCTTGTATTTGGTTGCAAAGCATAGAACAACCACAGGCATTGTCCATTGTTGTAGAACCGTGAATTTCGCTATTCAAGGTAATTGACATGTGCACACCCTAATCATTTAGAAACACGCCCAAGATCTAAAATCCTAGCTAAGACCCTGCACAGAGGTGAATGGACAAGAATCACAAGATTACAATTAATTGTGACATTTTTCTTCGACAACAGCACTCTTCGCGGCTCCTGTCGGCTCTATACTGACCCTGTTTCACACGCATTATTTTCCTTATTCAGTCACTAACACACCTTTTGTATCCCACTATGAAGAACATCAACATTTCCACCAAAACCCCGAAAAAATAATCATTTTATAGACGAAACAATAAAATATTTCAAACAATGTTTTCCTTTTGCCAACGCATGCGCAGTTCGGTCGACATACAGTTTTCTGTATGTCTGAGATGGATTATCCCAGAGCCTTCGTTTCACTGAGCTATAATATTACTGGAGGAGCTGCTCCTATCTTTCTTCAGTCAAGCAAGTGAAGCCAAGAACATGGCGGATCTTACGCCATTGCCATGACTACTGGTTCTTATTTCTCATGGTAATTACCACTGACCAACCGCGATCCTACGCTTAAAACAATATCTTTCACCCCCCTGGTTTTTTTCACAAATATGAAATATTTTGGTTTAGTTTGTCTTTGAACTGAAAATCTTGATATTTTTCATCAATTTTGTCTGTTTTACAAAGTCAAGGAAGACGGTGCATTTTTGCTGTGCTTGTTATGGCTCTAAAAGGAGAATATTACCGGTAAGATTCACGATTTTTTTACTTTCTCGCTTGGCAACGTTGCCATATATTTTTAACACTCGTGGATATCAGGCGGTGTGCGCACTGCGACCGCAATGCATCATGAGTAAAATAAAAAATTCACTCATTTGCGTTCTGACGTTCGAGGTGAAAACACTGTGCACGGCCGAGCGATGGGTATATTAAAAGTGTCTTTTGCCCTTCTTGAAAGAATCAACAGTGGCAGTACATGTCAAAGAACTTCTGGAAAAGTTTGTGCAGTCGATGCATCCTGCTGGCTGCACAAAGCGTTGGCTGTGAGTTTCAAAGATTTGGCGATGATCGCAAGTATGTTTTTATTTATATGTTTACTTATCAATTTGTGCAGTGTTTCAATCGCTAAACTTATGTATATTCTATTTACTTTATTGTTCTTATGACTGTATTGTTATTATAATTATTATGCAAACTTTTCAGGGTTGTGGACATACGGTAAAAGTATGCATAGACACGGAAATTTTTCTGCAACATTATATTGTTTAATTTAATGCAATATACAAGCCAGTTATATGCTCAGTACAGTATCTGTAAAATTCCATGTAATTTTAGTTATGCTTAGAATTTGCCCATATCATTTTAGCACTTCTAATGCCATCATAGGTCACAATTTCTATAGTTTGACTACACAATCTTACCTAAAAACTATGGGATGAAAATCATATATGCCATGCCAATTCAATTTTTGGTATCACAAATATTGTAAATATAATGTAACATTGAAAAGAGATGAGGTGCTGTTTATATGATCTCGGGTTGGGAGAGGCAAAATTATATTCATTATATAACATTTAAACGCAAGTGTTTATATGGAAAGTTTTCGTCTCGGCTGGTAGGGTCACCCTGGCAGTAGGGACACCCTGTTTACAAAACAGGGTTACCCTTGTAGGAGGGACAACTTTTGTCCATGTAAATAGTTTGTCTCGGCCTCCAGGGATAACTTTTCATTCCCAGGCCTTCAAACAAATAACTGCATGTTTCAGGAGTCACAATCTCATACTTAGAGCCATTCTCATAGGAAGAGATACAGTGCCAGGGCTATAAATTTTTTTCATATAAACATGCAGTGAAGTTGTCTCGTGTGGATTGGGTGTCTCTAGTATCCAAGGTCATATAAATAGCATCTAAGTAATAAAAGGTCATTGCAATGGCAATTTGCAGCTGGCAGGAAAACGCTTTGCATACCAATATATGGAGAGTAAGAAAAATGATGTGGTTTAAATTGAACCACATACTAGTTTTCACATCTAGTTTTCAAGAACTTTGTATGCCTTCCACTCACTAGAATTTACCCAAAATTAAAAAAAAATCCAAATCCTCACACCTTGCCCATACCCCTCCCCAGAATTTACATTTTATTGGTGCACAGGAATGTCACAACAATTTATAATCCATGCCAATACATTGCTAATCAGACATTTGATCAATTTATTTTGCAAAATTCAAATTCCCATTTTTCAACGACACCCTTTTTATGTACAAATGCATAAAAAATTATAGAGTAAATTGGAAAGTAGTTGTGTGCAGTAAATAACAATTTGTTATTATCCACCTTTCAGCTTTGCTGTGAAAAAGATATTCAGTACATAATGGCACCATATGAAGCAGATCCAGAAATTGCATTTATTGTGAATAATGGATATGCTGGTTTTGCCAGCCTTGTCCCCAAGCACTTTGATTTGAGGCTGTGGTTTTGCAGTGTGTTAAGATTAGGACCTGCTTGTATAGAGCATTTGCACTCATTCCCCAGGGACCAACTCAACAAAAGCCATGGTGGCCATGTTGGTGTTCCAGACAAGAGTCTAATTAAAATTATTTTGAATTGGAACACCAACATGGCGGCTGTGACGTCATGTGCAAATGCTCTATATCAGTGTGATGTTAATGCTAATACATGGATTCTAGCATGTTGTTGTATAATAATTGTTGTATAAAATGGGATGTTTTTGTTTGCATTTCGATGATGGTGGTCATGTATGCAGGTATAGACTTAGTAAAACATTGTTCAATGAAGTGTTATAAAATATATGAATAACAAATTTGTTGTGATTGTATATGCTTTATAAACAGCACAAGTGTAGTGGGTTTACAGTGTTTTAACAGTTTTTCTACATAACTCACAGCAGCATTCATAGAACTTCCATCCACCCCAGCCCAGTTTGTGTTTATAGGGAGAAAGTTTTATCAGATTGGGAACCAGGTCAGCCTGGCAGTTCAAATACATATGCAAAGTAGTTCATACCATAACATAATTAATACACTGTGTGAAACTGCTGACATGGGTGTCCTGCTTCTAAATATCGGCTGGCCTGGGTGGGGTAAAATTTACACAGAACTATTATTTTCAACATTGACTTGGTGAATGCCCAGGTATAATGCTGTACACTATTTGTGCGAGACACTATCTGTATTATTACATTCGTAGGTAAGGCATTTTGCAGCAATGTGGACTACAGTATACATGTCATATATTTCAGGTGCTATTTAAGCTACAAACAAATGGTATGGGTAACTTGGTGGAAATGGCAAAAATTTTAACACATCTAAAATTAACCAAGGAAAAGTTTACTGATATGTGTATTGCAGCTGGTTGTGACTACATAGAAAATATCCGAGGTATTGGCATAAATAAGGCTAAGAAAATTGCTTGTGAGAACAAAAATTATTTCAACGTGTTCCAGTCATTGCCATTTGCTCCAACTGACTACAAGAAACGGTTCCAACAAGCACAAATGGTTTTTCACCACCAGACAGTCATTGATCCTGTCAAATATGAAACAGTCCCATTAAGTCTGTTCTTCGGTTGTCCAACAGTCTGCCATTGTGTATTGTGTATTGTGTCTTGCTCATTTTGACACAATTATTTTTTCCATTTGAAATTTTTTTTTGCTTCTCTTTTGCGTTTATTATTTCGTTGCCGCTTTGTTTTTTGTTTGCCTGGCGTATGGGACTCTGGGATGCACGAACGCTCCCCCAAAATAGCGGGAGAACATGAACTCTGGACAAGAAGACCTGAAATTAGCAAAGGAAATATCATGAGATAAAAGACCAAAAAATATACAAATATTGAGGGGCGCTAAGGGGCGCTATTAAATATGGTCACAAATAATGGTCATAGATTATGCCAATTGCAATTTTAAATGTGATGTGTGAACGGTTAAGCTGTGACATGTAAAAGTAAATGGACCAGTGTATTTGGGAAAAATACACGAGTTTACAATCAAATGATATTTTTTATCGAATTCCAAAAATTATCGATTTGAAAAGTAACACGGCATAACAATATTACATGTAACTTCCTTTTTAATAAAAAACAAAAAGTTTAAACTTTAAAACGTGGCAGAAAATAGAGCGCCAACATACCTTTAATCGTGCTAGAAATCCGCCATCTTTAAGAAAATATCCAAAATAATGCATTGCGGTCGCAGTGCGCACACCGCCTGAGAACATATAAAGATGGATTATTCAGTGCTTCCATTTTCAAGGAAATTTCCTTTTCTAAGGAAATTCTACTGTCGAAAAGGAAAATCTAAGGAAGAGAAAAAATCTAAGGAAATCTAAGGATTTTTTCCGAAAAACTTAAATATTCACCCAAGCGCATTAGTGCAGAAGAAGGTTTCCATTTTTTAAAATTTTTGAGTGAATTATCAATTATCTTTAATTAAAAATCTGTTTTTAACTTTTTCCTCGTGTTTCCGAAAATTTCCGAAAGTTTTTAAGCGATGGGATTTAGTAACTTTTGGCGCCAAACGTTGTCAATAGTTAATTAATCATATCAATGTAAAGGTATCTCTTGTAAACTCACAACAAATATTTAATTTTAAACAGTATAATAGCCTGTGGTTTTTAGCTAGCCCATATCTTTGTTAATTGTGCTATTTTGTGTCTTGAAAATTAATTAAATCCTTTGTATTGCTGCAAAATCACTGCAAACTGCTTCATGAAATTTCAAGGAATTTTCAAGGAAATAACATATACAATCTAAGGAATTTAGAGAAATTTTGATGACAAAAATGAGAAATTTTGATGACAAAAATGGAAGCACTGGGATTATTACACATGATTTGCAAAGTAAAATATCCATAATATATAATATAAAATAGTAAAATATAGTATAATATACAATATAGTATGCTATAAAATACTTATATAATATAAAATACTTATTTATAATATTTTTATGTATACAAATACACATATTTCTTTGTACCTTCAAGGCATAACATCTCCCTGTCTTTGAGCAAACACCAAACATTTAGGAACCATAATATATTGCAGAGTAAATGAACGTCTTTCATACAACAAATGTACCAATTTAGTATAAAATATTTCGCATAAAATCCTGAGTATTGTCATGATTTTCAAAGTAAATATTGTGTTTTCAAAACGATACTGCAGGCTCGTAGGCCACCTGCATTACACTTCATGCAACACATAGTATATTGACCTGGGGCCGGTTGTACGAAAGGTAACCTGAGTATCAGGCCGTACTTTTTAGGGCACAGGCACGCCTGGTCGTGGGCGAAGGGGAGAAAAGTACGGCCTGACACAAAAGTGGCATTTTGCCTGGTTGTTCAGTCCAGAATCTGGACTGAGCGCTGATTGGCCGATTAGACAAACGATTTTTAAATCTGTCATTTGATTGGCTGGTGCTAATTAGATTATACTATTGTTGCAATCTCGTACCCAGAGCCATCGTTGAGTGGCTCTGGCCACACGAGTTGAGTTAATTAGAAAATACGGTAAAAGTACAGTATTTTCCAATTAACTATTTCGTACCCATTCTCCGGGATTTCGCGCGCACCATAGTATTTTCAAGAGGAGTGGAGAGCTAACTTTTTGCTGAAAATATCAATAAAATCGCAATTTTTCCCGTCAAAAGCATTAAAATATGTTCGGCGCATTTTGTGTGAACAACAAGGATACTGAGTGCACGTGTGATTTCCGTTTTACAAGTAATTTGAGATGATTGAAACACCGGCTTGTACACATGTCAACACTCATGGAGTCATCGATCATTTATTTTGTCTCAAATGGCTTCTATTTCCTTCAAAATGTTCCGATTTCTTCTTAAGGTATAAGTACGTTTAATTATTTGTTATATAAATGTAATTTAATGACTCTCAGCTTTATTAAATAGGCTATTCTTGAGCAAGAAAGTTGCTTGTTGCACACTGCCTTGGTTACCTTTAAATATTCTTTAATTTGTTACAATTTATATTGTTCATGTCATCATTATTTTGTTTCAAGGTTAATTTTTGAATCTTGGGCTCTGAATTTCCATCCTAATTGTAGTCTATTTAGGATACCACAAAAGATATTGTGTACCCCCTAAAAATGCAGCAGATTTTCAGAAATTCTATAGCATCCTGTGAGCTGATCATACCCAGTATTTATTACTATTATACATGCATTATTATGAATCTATCATACCTAGGGAATTTAAAACCAAATATTATTCTTCATACAATGATAAAATAAAGATATTTTTCTCTATAAAGAAGGACTGTACTGCTGTAGCACTTGAGCAAAAGCCTGTAGCAGTATACCTGTGTGTGTTTAATGGTTGACTATTTTATAACTTTAGTATTACATTTCTTTCAGATACACCTGGGACTGTACATATGATAATCTTTCTATTATGCCAATACCAGTACATCCAGAAACAATGGAAATCAGTTTCAAGTCAAAATTATACAGTTCTGTATTCTGGAACAGTAAACAGCTTGGCATGTTGCATTATAATGAAGAGTTTAATATAATGAAATACTCAAGAAAGGAATAGTATTGTTGGAGAAGTGGCATTGCTCATTAGTTATGTGATAAAAAGTAGTTAGGTTAAAGGGGAAGTCAAGTCCGTTCTGCGCATCGGTTCTGCGCATAACAATAGAGGGCCCTCTGAGGTAAACATTGCCCAAATTTTGAATGTTTCGAATTTTTCTGAACACAAACTCTATTTCATATTCATGTAGAAGCATAACGAACCAAAATGGTGTTAGATATTCAGACAGTACATCATATTTTAAAAAATACAGCAGTTCAAAATGTAAACAAACCGTTTGTTTACATTACGGACTTGACTTCCCCTTTAAAGAATCAAGAATCACACCTGGCCTGATTAATAACAATGTCCTGCTTGAATAAGTGTAATATCAATTATACTTTCATTCTTGTATTGCTTGATATATGTTGATGTGTAGAATGACCCATTGAAATCAATAAAGGGTTTTCAGAAATTGCAATTTATTTTATGGTACCACTGGGAGGTTGTGCAGGGCCCAGAGTAAAACTTTTCCAGGGAGACCATATGACATCATTAAGTTTTCCCAGGGGTCCCTATGACATCATAATTATTAAATGGGAGAAGAGGTGTTTTACAATATATTACACTTTACTGCATATTATCTGGCACTGACACAACTCTTTGTGCTTTGGAGACCCCTTTTGAGCTGGGCTTTTGCCTGCATTCCTACTTTTGGCAGTTCTGAAATTGTTTAAGATGTATGAAGTTATATGATAGTTTACTAATAAACCTAAAATGTGGTTTTGGTAGTCATATTCTGAAAAAGTAAAGTTGTTTTTGTTGAGCATTGGATTTCAAATACAATTGTTAATTGTTGCACACTCAATTGTCCATTACAAGAATGAATATCTGATATTTACATATAGTACTACCTGAAAAGAACAAGCAGAAAATTATTTGATGTTTCGAGTGAAGACCCTTTGTCAAGAGTTAGTAGCCAATGTTGAGTTAAGTGCTTGTGTTTTTTTTCAGGTAGTATTACTATGTAACCACTCAGCACAGCAAGACTGTGGAGTAGTTGACAATCATTTATTTACCAGTTTTAGTGGAACCATTGTATAAATTGTTGTAGACGGTTTCACATTATGACATACCGTATGTAGTACATACTGCTATTGTTAAAGACCATGTAAAGTCTGTTCTGCGCATGCATTCTGCAGGCACACATTCCAATGGTCAGGACCCGACCATTGGAATGTTATTAATATTTTGCACCTTCCAAACATTCGAGAATTGAATCTCTGGTCTGTATTCATTTACAAACATAGCAAAGCAAAAGAATTAAAATTCAGCATAATATATATGATATATCTAATATAGCACACTGGGTTCAGAATGTAAACAAAGGGTTTGTTTACATTACATACTTTACATGGCCTTTAATGAAACCTTTTTTGGCTACTAACACCAATGTTTCTGACAGAGTTGTACAGGTAATACTGTAAACAGAAACAATATATTATATCATCAAACAATTCTATCAAACAAGTTGCAAAAGAATCCAAATGCTGTTTCAGCTGTTTAATTGTCACATTCAAACCATGATGATTCATACATTTACAGTTCAATTAAAAAATCCCAAATCTTGTATAAACACAGTCCTAGCATACGTGTACGCTTGTAAGTCTTGTACGCTTGAATTTCTTAACACTCCAATATAGTAGATCAGGGACATATGCCATCATTCCCATCAATATACTAACTCGGAGTGAACCAAGAGTATGAATTATTACCATAACGAAGTCTGTTATTTTGCCCAAATGAATTAAAGTATGCATAAATCAACTCCTTAATCCCTTCACCACTTTTTCGGACGAAAAGCAACAAAAAAATTCGTCGAAATAAGCACATTTTCAGGCAAAATATTAGCAAATATATCGTATTCACTCATATTGGCCGCGCATGTGAACGCCACAGGGGGTATGGGTCCAATAGCTTATGGATCGACCAATCAGGATCGTTTTTCAATCCCGTGTGGCCAGAGCCACTCAACGATGGCTCTGGGTACGAGATTGACTATTGTTGTTGATATATTTTATAACGATCACAACCAACCTCGTCCCCAGGGTCTTCCTCGTGGTGGCGCGTGACAGACTAGTCCCAAGTCCTCTGTGCCCGCTTTTGATTTCCGTGACGTCACCGAGCGAAACGCGCGCAAGAGGACTAGCACAAAACGTTTTCTAGCCTGCAAAGCAGGTGCTCGCGGGCTTGGTAAATCCCGTAAATGTTTTACAATATGGCGGAATTCCAGAATTTATAAAATTGTATAAACATGGAAGAATATGCAGAATATTTATAGGTAAACGTGAGTATTAAAGATATTATGGTTGTACAATGTAAATAATAAGGTATTATAATAACTTCTTTCAGGAATGACGTAAATTTAAAGTACATTGTAACATTTTTTTGACTATTAGTAGCACCCTGATCATCATCTGTTGACTGAGTTCACTAAGTGCATCTCACTTGATAAAACTAACTGTTGAAAGGTTTTGTAGATAAATATTTTGAGTGTGAAATTTATTATACATTTATGAGTCCTGACCAAGGGCAGTTGTGAAAAATGCAACTACAGGCCCTCTGGCAGGAATCCAACCAGCTGCACCCTTACTTTTGTGTATATACATGAACGTGTAGTTAGAGCTTGACACCTGAACTTTGTAG
This sequence comes from Paramuricea clavata, assembly GCA_902702795.2. Taxonomy (NCBI): domain Eukaryota; kingdom Metazoa; phylum Cnidaria; class Anthozoa; order Malacalcyonacea; family Plexauridae; genus Paramuricea; species Paramuricea clavata. The sequence goes on from CACRXK020011898.1 coordinate 14,584, forward strand.
CTTAGTTAGTTAGAGCACTGGACCAGAATCGCAGAGACACAGGTTTCATTCCTGCTAGATGGCCTATAGATGCATTTAAATAGAGAGATTTATGCCCGTATTCTAAAAGCTCACTCACACTCGATAAGTGGAGGTTCAATCTGAGCTTCTCTTGAGTGTCAATGCTGTTTTGGAATAGGGAAAGTAAGTAGTCACTGAGTACGAGGTGACACTAGCCCTCCAGCTGTTCAAAAATAACATTGACACTCAAGGCAAGCTGAGATTGAACCTCCACTTACTGAGTGTCAGGCCTTAAAATATCGGTCGGTCACGGACATTGTCCGACCCATTCGTGAAATTGTCCGACGTAGAGAGGAAACCACCGGACATTCTGTCCGACTCCAGTGAAACTGAGGTTTATTGTTTGTCCGACCCGAGTGTATTGGTGTCCGACCGAACTGTAGCTTTGTCCGACGTAAATCAAAATGTACCCTAGTCCAGGACTAGAGGCTTGTATGTTAAATGGAAAATCAGAGTACTATTGTATAAAAGGTGAACTGGAAATGTTGTTTTAAAGTAGGCGAGCGCGTGGCGGCGAGCGAAATGGTGAAGTGGAAAACGGGCTTAAGTTGTCGAAGTCTTTTTTAATACTGCTGTTCTGGCAAGCAAGTTGATTTTGGCTTGGAAACAAGTATGAAAGAAACAAATTATTTAATATCTTTACAACATTTACCGTTTATTCATTTGTGTCATTCAGACTTATTTCAGAGTCACAACTGAACTGAAGGTCATCGGACATATGTCCGACCCAAACTCAACGTCACCGGACATTTTGTCAGACGGCCCTGGAAAAGATATTTTAAGGCCTGTGAGTGTGAGTGAGCTTTTAGAATACAGGTTATACAGGTATTAAATGGTGCACTGCCAGGACAATTTGCCTCTTTTGTTCATAGAGATGTGGATTCATTTGAGCATAAAAGGCAAATATTGCAGTAACAATATCCACAGCAATAAAGAGTACTTGTATTGAGTATTAATATTATTATGATTATATAGTGATTTGATGCAGGTTGATGGTCAAGTGTACAAAGTCATTTTTCTGGAAAAAGCAACCATCACTGAGTGCAATATAAAAATTAAGCAATATTCCAGTGACATGTATCACAAGAGATATCTGTTGAAGA
>CACRXK020011899.1:0-15744 GCA_902702795.2 Paramuricea clavata
TCATCGTTAAGAATGTTGGTTAAACTCGTTGCTTGCGCGAGGTTACTTTGTGCGCACTCCTCGACTTTTTTTGGCATGGTCGGTAGATATTGTTCTACAAAAAGTCTTTGTAATGCTTCAGAAAAAGCCTCGTGAGCAAGCCAACATCGATTGTAGTGCTTTCCACTCATCACTCTCGTAATACTTCCAGAGCTACACAGACCAGCTTGAAATAACACATCTTCGAATCCACTGCTCTCCACGAAACGTCCAATAACTGCAAAAAAGGTCATCATTGCATGAAAATCTCCCAGATGGATTATTATGTCGGACCACGCAGCTGGATTGTTCCAAACCACATGAAAGGCCTTGATTGCAGCTCCCGCATCGAGGGTGATGTGAGTGTAGGACATGTTGGATAGCTTCGCCAGCTGCCTAGATTGATGGAACATTTCTATGATGGTGGAGTATTCAGTTATTGGAGAAGAAATAGGAGGCAGGTATGTCATCAGTGTTGCCTTGCTATGAGCCTGCTGAAAACGACGTACGATCCAACCTACGAACCGGGGGTTTGTCTGATTAGCCGAGTTCAGGTATCGCACTGATTTCCATATCTGCAACAGTTTCGAACAATACATTTGTGCACTAGTAGGAGCTGGTCTGCTCTGTATTTTAGCAAGCGATGGTGGTTCTGCTTTTGGGTTGACTGCCACTCGCTTATCAACCGTCTCTTTGGGGAGTTGAATCGATCGTCGCTTTGACCTGGGAATGCTTATATCGTCTTGTCTCATCACAGCTGCGTCAGAGTGTTCTTGAAACGCTATTCCTGGTGTATTATGGATAGAACCAGCGCCTGACGCAGTTTCAACATTGCGATCAAAGTTATCCCACCAGAATATCGTTGATACCTTAAGGGGAAAATGCGACAACTTAATTTTGTTGATTATTTCTAAGCGACAATTACCTTACTGAGACTTTCTTATTGTGAATTTAGTAAAAAATTTCAATTCCAATCTAAATTGATCGTATACAAATGTTGTGATGAAATACAAATAGACTATGGTATAAAAATATAAACAATTTACGGCGAAGTTCGTAACTCACTTACATAGTTCTAAAGCTTAGCCCGCGTCATCATCGTTGTCTGCTTTTTTTTTCACTGTCAGATTGCGAGTTTAGTTTCAATGATCATAAACTGATATACTTACTTTGGAACCAATTGCTGCTGGTTGAAGAGGTAAGTTCAGACCCATGGATTGAAAGTGCTCTACCAGCTCAGCCTGAGCAGTCTCGATTTCGTTGATTGCGTCGTATGTAATACAATGTCCTAATCTTGCCAGTATAGTTATCGGTAGTTTTTGACCAGTCATACTATGAAGGCCAAGACCTAGTGATGCGTGTTTTGGCGTAAGGAATTTCCCCTTTGAAACAGCGTGAATGATATCTTGACAAAACGAGTCAGTCAGTCGATCTACTCTTTCGGCAGTGACGTGATGACTTCCTTTAAAAGACAAAAGTTCCATGAAAAACAATTGCAGAAGCTCTGGGTATTGTCTCTCTCTTGAAACCAAACTTTCAACATTTCGGTGGCCATGGAAGTGGGTCAGCCTTTTCTAAAAAACTTAAGACAGACTCTTGCAGAAACGATGCTGCCCTTTTTAAGGCGGATTGTTGAATACGTGTAGAACGTCCCGAAATCATCTGATTTTGCAAGCATTCTTTACTTATCACCACTTGCGAAATATGATATTCTGCTTGAAGAAAAACTATTTGATCGCTAAATGACTTCGTAAGGCGTTCCTTCAGCTTGTGTCTGCTTTGCTTTGTTCCAATATTACCACAATATCTTGTCATTAGTGTTTCCATTGACAAACATTGCTGACCGCCTATAATATCACTGTCTACCAAAGAAAGTACTGCGTTGTAATCCCCTGATTGTTTGTCATCATTTCCACCTTCGGTTGATTCAGCTGTTTTCCTGACGACTCTAGTATAGTCAAGATAGCATTTTTCGTGTTTTTGAAATTCTTTTGCTTTCAAATCAGTTTCGGTGACGGCTGTCATCATTTCTAAATCATTGTGAGCAATTGCAGCTTCTTTTAGTGTTCTTTCTGCAGTATCGGTGACAATCCTAGATAGTGACTGGCGTACACTTTTAACGCTTAACTCCTTCTTCTTACAAATCATACATATATTCGGGAACAGTCCTCTAAAGCCAGTAGCTTCATCACTTTGTCTTTGTGATTTTTTCTTGTTGATTTTTGAAGCTTGCTATTGGAACCTTGACAGCCGTCTTGGCTTGTTTTCCGTTTCAATAACGTTTTGGCATATACAATGAAACTTTTGAAAACATTTTCGATGGTAGAAGTACTCAATTTCTCCCAAATTCTCTGGAATTTTATTGCATTGATCAATGTGATGATTTTCACTGCCCAGACTCTCTCGTATTTTCTTACACTCGAGCAAAGTTTCAAATGTATTTGCACTTGGTCGAATCAGTTTATCACTAGATGTGTCCAGTGAGTCATAGTGAACAACACAATCGGCCATTTCTTCCTATATCGTCTCTAAAACCTATTCAAACGACTCTTGATTGCTAATTCGATGAACTGTGAAACAATAACACTTCGAATTCTGTTATGTTTTTAATGTTGTTTACAGCGTGAAATCGACAACTTCCGCCAATAATTATTTTGTTCAATCGCTCAGACCAAGCATTTTCGCGCGGATATTTACGTTTACCGATCGTTAAAAACCTTATAGCACTTAAGATCTAGAAAAATAGATAAATTGTCCGCATCGAAATGCTTTTTTATTCGAACTAATCAATTAAAACAGAGAAATCGCGAATTTGGGATATTTTGCAACATTGCGAGAGATCGACGAGAACGTACTAATTTTAAAATTAAATATGCCCAAACGTCAGCTCGGTACGGGGCTAAAAAATTTCATGTTTGTACACAAAATGGCCTGTTTTACGCATTAAAGTATGACACATTGCCTTGTACTGGTAACATGCGTGCATAAAGTGTAATTTAAATATATTAGTAACTAAAATTGGAAAACATGGTTTCAAAGCGTAAAAACGCGGCTATAAATCTCGGAAACGAGGCAGATGGCCCAGTTTATCGTCCCAATGCAATCAATTTTCGAATTCTGCACCTAAAAATACCTAAAAGTGCGTATATTAAACAAATTATTCATTGTTTTCGCTTCAATCGAGCGGATAACGTTTTCGCATCAAAACGAGGCTTTAAACGCGAAAACGAGGCTGAAGGCCACGTCCACGGCCTGTATACCAACGATTTTCGAATTCAGCACCCCAAAATTGACCAAGTTCACTTGGTTTCATAAATTTCCCCGTCGGGGGACTATTCCCCCCTTCTCCGCCTGGTCTAAAACACTCAACAAAACATGTATATTTTTAAGCAAAAAAATCGTAAGCGCCAGCGCTAATTGTAGTCAGCAACATAACGTTGTCGTTACTGCGCATGCGATAAATCTCCAAGAATCTTGGAGATTTCATCGCATTTTACCAGGGTCTTCCTCAGCTCACGCGCCACCACGAGGAAGACCCTGGGGACGAGGTTGGCCGAGTTGTCTATGAGCGAATAGTCAACGAGGCGAAGCCGAGTTGACTATTTGCTCATAGACAACGAGGCCGAGTTGTCTAATTGTTTTAGTATAAACTTTAACATTAATTTACAACTAGGCTGCAAACACAATACAAAAATATACAAAAAACATTATAAAACCATTGATAATTTTAGTTTTTGTTCGCGTAAAATGTTTTACAAAATTCAGTTTTAATTTTAAAATTTCATTGAGTGTATGTTATTTTGTCTATTTTCTTACCCTTAAAAATTGCCATTCCATATTTTTGTTGCTTTTTCCGGGATTTTTTAGTACAGAATTGTTCAACAAGTCGTCCAAAAAATCATCAGACACTTTAGCCTGCTCACAGACGTTGTAGTTCTTACGCCAAGCGACGAAATACTATACCGTCTGCTTACCCGAGCGCCAAACTGAATTCCGCTACGTCGACCAATCAGAATTTACCTTCCAAATTCTGGAAAGTGACGTCAGTTGATTTAGGAGCGGAATAAACATAAATATATATTTTGAAAGCAGTCGTCGGTTGAATTTTGGTCAAAATTGCACATAAATTGAATTTAAAGATACTGATACTTGTCCAGGTAATAAAATGCACCATTAATGATCAGATTTGGATATTAAAGATGTTCGGTTTAATATATTTAAAACGCGGACAGGATTGGCATATTTATACTGTATGAATCTTTATAGCCAGACGGCATCAAATGCCGAATATATTTCGCTGAAATTTGAACGGTTTATCTTTATAAGACAACAGAACTCGGAAGACAGAAAATTTTATATAATACTGTGGCTTAGAAAGAGAAATATTAGCTTCAAAGTAAACTAATTTGCTGTCTAAGCAACCACTTCTGGATGTAAACTGTAAACACAACACAAACCCGAGAAACTTGTATTAAAATTGCGCCGTGATGAATTTTCCAATTCGCCCAAACTTCGAAACGTTTAATATACTCTAACTTGGCTATACTTTTCTACATGACAATGAGAGCTTAATCTTTTAGAAGTTTTCGTCGAAGTCATGGCATATAGGAAGTATCAAGAGCAACATTTGGACATATCCTAGTTCCCGATTGTTTGTCATTGTTATAAACAAAAATTTAAATTTCGCCTACTGCATTGCTTTAGCACTTTATATACACCGATTGTTTGTTGAACATGCGAGAAGATGATAACAATATTATTCTACGTTAACATCGTTAAGTTCAACGCTATAGTTTCCAAAATATATCCACGCAAGTAAACAAATTTCAAGTTTCAACCCAAACAATATATTCCAATGCAATGAATGCATGTGCACGGGCTTTTCCCAGTACTTAGCTAATCTCTCAATATATAAGGCGGCTTCCAATTGGCTCTAATGTTTTTGAACACTGCCAGATGATTGGCTCGGCTAAAACAAAGGGAATTGAATATGCAGCTCGGGTAAGCAGACGGTAGTATTTCGTCGCTTGGCGTAAGAACTACAACGTCTGTGAGCAGGCTACGTTTCGCGGTCATGGATTTGATTTCTCTTTGTGAACATCTGACGTAAGTATGAGGGTGCTTGATTGTGCATGCATTTATGAACGAGAACACATCTCTATATTGTAAGTGCTCTTTGATCGGTAACCAGCCGAGTTCCTTCAATACGGGAGATACATGGTCATATTTACCAACATTTCCTGCGATAATCCTAGCTGCGTAGTTCAGTGAATTAGCTGAATTTTCTTGATGTTCTCTTCGGATGTATTACTCCATATGGATGAGCAATAATAAATTTTACTCATAATTAATGCATTTATGATGGAAGTCAATGTTGATTGGTTAAGTAGGTTCTTTACCCGGTTGATCTGGCAAAGTTTGCCAATACATGCATGAAGATGATAAGCGCTTTATGTGTTCATTGTACTTTAAATTAGAGTCGAGTATAGTCCCTAGGTCTTTGACTTGCGAAGCTGGTTCAAGGGTTTTCCCAATAAAATCGACACTAGGGGTATGTTTCAATTGTTGAATTAGTTTATGCGATCCAATTACCATCATTTTGGTTTTCTCTGGGTTTATTAATAAACTGTTTTTACAACACCATTCGAACACTCTATGCAAGTCTTGCTCTAGAGTCGATAAAGAATAGTCCAAGATCGGTAGTGAAAAGGAAAGATACTCTTTGGAGTCGTCCACATAGGATTCGAGGTTACAGAATTCAGGGATTGAGGGTAGACTGTCAGTATAAATATTGAATAGGAATGGTGAGAGTACTGATCCTTGGGGTATTCCACACTAATATGTCATATAATGATAATAATACTCCTATAGTCGAACATATAATAACAACATAAAGTTGATTTGTATTTGTATGGCTTGTATGTTTTTCGGTTTATTTAAGATCTATTATTAGCTTATATAAAAGCACCAAATCCCGCGCGTCTCCCACACGCGTATCCTGCGAACGGGCTGTCAGGTTCGAAAGGCGGTGCTTTTATATAAGCTAATAATAGATCTTAAATAAACTGAAAAACATACAAGCCATACAAATCAACTTTATGTTGTTATTATATGTTCGACTATAGGAGTATTATTATCATTATATGACCTATTAGTGTAATGTAGTGAAATAATTCAATTAAAACACAGATCCACGCTTGGCCAGCGTAAAAAGGCGTGAGCCATTTTAGGGGAGGTTTGGGGGCATGCCCCCCAGAATATTTTGAAATCTGGGGTCCCTGAAATGCGATTTCCTGCATTTTCGGGGTGTGAGTTTGCATAAGTCCGAAGACTGTATAATGCATAAAAGACATGATATTTCGTGATGGAAAATGATGGGTTAAAGACTACCCATGCGATCAATGTGAAGCGATCTCGGTAATGGAAAGCTGTGTCAATGATCTTCGGAAATGGATGATTCAAGATAAATTGAAACTAAATGACGGTAAAACTGAATTGCTAATAATTGGATCTAAGCAACAACTGCAGAAACTTAACCCATGCCATGTACGTGTCGGGAATGCTGTTGTCCTTCCTGTACCAATAGCTCGTGATCTAGGAGTTTGGCTTGATTCAAATTTATCAATGTCATGTCATATAACAAAGACAAGTGGTGCCTCATTCTATTGGCTTCACAACATCAAACGCATCAGCAAGTTTTTATCTCGGGGAAATCTGTTGACTGTTATACATGCCTTTGTTACAAGTCGACTAGATTATTGTAATGGTCTCCTGTATGGTTTACCTAATACTGAATTGATTAAGTTGCAGAGGGTTCAGAACGCCGCTGCAAGATTAGTGACTTCAACACGAAAATACGATCACATTACACCTATATTACGTGAACTACACTGGTTACCTGTGAAGTTCAGGATCCATTTTAAACTGCTATTGCTTACTTTTAAAGCTTTACATGGAATGGCTCCAAAGTACATGGTAGATCTACTTGTTGTCAAAGTGGACGGAAACTACCTTTTACGCTCTAATGATAGCATAATGCTAGAGTTCCCTAGGGTAATTTTTTACGGTCATTTGGCGATCGATCTATCACTGTGGCAGCCCCGAAACTTTGGAATGAACTGCCCAAAGAAATTCGACATAATTCGTGACATTTCGTCAATAAGCGTTTTTAAAACTTGTCTTAAAACTCATCTTTTTAAACTAGCTTTTAGTATTTAGTTATATTAAAGTTAACATTTCAACATTTTATTACGCTTTTAACATTAGTTATATTGTAATACAGCGCTTTTGATCATTATAGGTAAAAAGCGCTTTATAAATTATTATTTTATTATACTGTACTATTGAGTAAGTAACCCGAGTATCAGGCCCTTATGTTTTCATTCGCCAGGATTAATTGGCGGCGGCGAATGAAGGAGGGCCTGATACAATTCTTTACCGCGGCGCATGTAAAAAGCTAGCCTGCGTGCAGTACTGCATGCAGTCCCAGACTCCAAAGGAAGTAGGAGCCAGATTCTGGCTTTTTCGTTTGATTGGCTGATTAGACAAACGATTTTTTAAATCTGTCATTTGATTGGCTGGTGCTAATTAGATTATACTATTGTTGTTGATATATTTTATAACGATCACAACTACAATTATAGCCGACCCACTAAACGGCTGAATTTAAATTAAAACTGCAGTAAAATTAGAAAATAATCGCAAATTAGCGAAATATATTGCAAATGTAGCTTATATTAAATCGCCATCAGAATATCAGATTGCACTATCGACTAACTGACGTACAGTTATAAAGTATACTTAATATATATATATATATATGTCATTTGCTCTATTTCAAAACAATAAAATACGTGATGTTGGAATGTCTCGCACCAACAAGACCTTTGGTAGGATAACTTAACTAATACATGTAGCAGTTTATGTAGTTATATCGTTTTCACTATCTTTCCATCTTTCATTTTTGTTGCTGTGTAATTGGCTATTTTCAATAACTTCGTAATAATTTGTTTTTCTCTTGGCCTCACATTATTATCCAAACTCCTAAACTCTCCTTCCTTCTCCTCTGCAAATTCTGCTTACACCCCCCTTAAAAAAACCCTGCGGAAGACTGTTAGGTTGAAACGTATTCAGGGTTGCCTTTCCTACTCATTTTCAATCTCTCGTCTTTATCGTAGCCCACAAAATATTTCACCTCTTTTAGTTCCTATATAAATCGTAGTTTCCATAGTTTATTTACGTATATGTTTACCATAGGAGTCGGAGTAAAGGCGCTGTTACACTAAGCAACTTGTTTCGGAACTTGTCTTGCAATGTTAAGAAAAACGATTTCAGGATTACATTGCAAGGGATGTTACACCAAGCAATATGTTCCATGTGAGTGTTAACGTTTGGTGCCATATTGTCAGTCAAAAGTCAATAGGAAACCACTCATTGTATAAACATTGCGAGACTAGTTGCAAGAGGGATGTGCAACTTGTGTTGCAACAAAATTGCGAGACAAATTGCATAGTGTAACAGTGCCTTAAATAACAACCATTTTGAAAACATGTCCTCTAATTATTTAGGCTACACAATGTCTTACACCAGTATATTTGTCCATGTCCATTACTTATTTTACACCAAAAAATGACGATTTAAATTATAAGGTACGAACCATAAAAACGCTGGCGGGGGGGGGGTTTCGGACAAAAGTGCGCATCACTTTGGGGGGAGGGTCAGAAAAAAATGAGCATGGTATATTTCATTTGCACCAGCCCTCCCCCCCCCTATAATTAATGACCGGTGATCGAGAATTAATGATCCAGAGGGTTGATCCAGAGTTTTTAAGGAGTATAATATACAATTGGTTCACTTCACCTGAATCCATTTTCCTCAATAATTTGGCGTGTTTAATTTATTTTCCGGTTCTTTGTCTTTATTAGTAACGGGCTTGGATCATTAAGCATCGTTTTACGTCACTTTTCCACCTCCTTATAGGAATTTTGTTTGAAAATAAAACATGGTTGTTGCTTGTGCAGACCTATCCGAAGACTTTACTTTACAGTTTACAATTGTTGACTATTTAGAAACAAATATACCAAGAAATTTCAACGCATCGTTATATCCGTGCTTGTAAATCTTCTGTAGATCATTTTTTGACGGTGGAAATAACGCTTGAAAACCACGTTCCATGTTTTGGAAGTTAACTACGACATTCATGTTCTTAACAAGTTCTGCAGTAAAAAGCTTGTAGGAGTGTTTATCTTCCGGGCATATATCGAAATCTCCACAGAATGGTGAAACACGGATTGTTTTCCCTGTTTCAAATACAGGTAGGTTGTCGGAGAATCCACCATCAAACAATTTCTGTGAAAAAATGCATTAGAAATGGATTAATACAGTATCCATGCACCATGCAACGGATTGATACAGTATCAGTGGACCATGCAGCGCATACGTGGTAAGCTCGGATATAGGGATGATTTTGTAAAGACTACATTAAACACTATACAGTTACTTTATGGTTTCCGTGTTTGGATGACCTAATCCAAACACGCGGGAATGTTGCGAGAGTTAAGAAAAGCGCGCGAAACACGAGCCGAAGGCGAGTGATTTTGCGCGCTTAAATCAGGCCATCCAAACTGAACGGAAACCATAAAGTAATTGTTTTATAAAATAACAACTTTCCGTGTTAAAATTCCACTTTAAAAAACTTTCACTATAAATTTCCGTTTTTGGATAGCCTGATCCAAACACGGGTTTGGACCAATCAGAGCATGCGTTATATACATGTTATTTAATAATATAGTGTACCAAATATACCATTAAAATAAATAAATATACATGAAAAAATTCCGATTTTTGCAATTTATTGAAATAAATTAAATACCGTGCCTGCAAGTACCTCAGAAATTGTTAATTGTCGACTAAAGTTAAAATAATTATTTATCAAAGAATTTTTTTCAGGATAAAATATTTTATGAAGGGCAAAAATAAATATGATGGATGAGTTTCTTCGACAAAAAGACAGTGAGGTCATAGAAGTTCGAAATTTTTTCCATCTGAAACCTTAAATTTAGTAAATGTGAATGTATGTGCATCTATGGGAAAGTACAGTATTACGTGCAACAAAATTGGTGCAACTAACTTGCAACACAAGCTGTGAAGAATTGTCAAAAAACTGTTTACACATGTATGCACTGTTCATTAGCTATAAGAAAAAATATTCTGTTTCTAGTCAGTCGGTCTGTCCAGAATCGACGCAGCGAGGCAGCTCCTAAAAATGGACGAAAAGTTAATAATAAACTTTAAGGCGCTTTTTTGCGTAGTGTTTTTGCTAATTTTATAAAATGTGGTCGCTATTGAGTGTTGGTGTCTTCGCGGGTATCCGTTTCCACAGTACGCGGTCAGCGGATTTCATTAAAACCGTACTTAATTTAGCAATGCTATTTGATTATTAAAAGAAATGTTGAGGCGCTCAGTGTTAAAAATGACTCACGCGCTTTTTAATATAGAGAAAATACTTATAAACGTTTCAACAATATCAGACGTACAGTACAAAAACTTGTCTTGTACCAAAGAGTCGTAATAATAGGGAGCTCAGACCCCATTTACACGGTACCGGACGAATTTGGGACCGGTCTGAAATTCGTTCTTTTTCCTCCTGTTTACACGCGAATTCGTTCTGTTAGGGGCTCTCAAATTCATCTAGCCTGCGTGTAGGCCCAAGGGAACTGATAGTGGGCCTGCAACCATCACCCCATGTTTTCGATTTTCGCCGGCCGAACCGCCGGCTAAATTCCCATTGGCTAGCTGAGGCGATCGGTAATTAATTAACCTAGCGTGCAGGCCCAAGGGAACAGTGGCATAGACAAAGGCATAGACAAAGGCTCTCGATAAGCTTAAAATTTGAAAATTGATTACTTTTCGATTACAAATGGAACAAGAACAGACTGTTTATTGTTTACTTGAAGGAAGACATGTTTTTGCCGTTATGCCAATGGGGATTGCTTGTCGTGAGGTGTTGGAATAGCAAATTACGACTGGGGTAAACTATAGTAACCTTTACTTGAGTTTCATTAATTTCAAACAGACTTCAGTTGATACGTTATGTGTTCTCACTTCCTCAAGAAAATTATCTTTTGGTTGATGTTGAGATGCAGTTGCATGTAAGGACTGTAAGCCTATTCGAAACACTTTGCGATTTACAAGGCTTCGCTGAGAGAGCGAAACAGAAGGCGGTATTAAATTGCAGTTTGAAACGAAACGATCTGGACTCGGAACGCTCTCTTCTTTTGTAGAGTTCTTTACCAAATGAAATAAATGAAATAAATTTCGTACTTTCCGCCGCCAACAAGAATTGCACACACGATCTGATAAGTGAGACAATTTATTTATAACAATGCTAATGGCGACAGCGAAGCACACATAATATAAATCCTAATGTGGTCGCACGACTTCCCTCATGATTTGAAGTTTGAGACTGGTTTTCTGTTGAAATTCGTCCTAATTTGCCTGTTCCGACTTTAGTTGAAAATGAGCACTTGCAAATTTGGCAATTACTGACTGCGTTGCTTGCTTTTTTGGAGTTAAAACGCAGCCATTTACACATTGTTTATTAGTGTTCTGAATAAGCAGAGAAAACCCCGCAACATTTTAATGCGAGTTTGTTTGTTAATATTTGGATGCTGTCATTGGTTCTTCTTTGACAATTGACGCGCGAATGGGGCGTGTTATGAAAAGGGGCGTATTACAAAATACCGGGCGATGGTTGCAGGCCCACTATCAGTTCCCTTAGCCCGGTTCCAAATTCGTCCGGTGTCTCAGCGGATTTGGACCCCCCAGTAGATTTGGACCCCCCCCCCCCGGCACCGTCACATGTGTTTTGTCAACACGGACGGCGATCAGATTTCCGAGGGGGACTGTAGACCGGGGACCTGTGTTTGTGTCAGTCTGTGGTAACTGATAATCTTCAACCGATATGAGAAAACATAAGACTTTTAAAGTTTTTTGCTTTATTACATGAGCGCTATGATGCAAAATGCCGTAAAATTTGTTACAGCAATTTTCAGGTGACGTTCGTGTTGACTAAAACGTCGCTTGCTTAAGCTCACTAATAATGATCTTAATTAGTCTTAATTGTTGTACAGTAGGTCCTGTATAGCCATAGCCAATTAAGACTCTAAAATGTGAAAAATAAATTGACGTTTTCCGAGTACAGTATCCCCGATTGCTATTTTGCCCAAAAGCAATATACTAGCGAAGCTCTGCAGAAGTTGTGTACTGTGTATTCTTCATTACACTTCATTACACTATTCCTGACAGCATTTGATGTGAATTATGAAACCATTAATTAAGTAATAAACATTATAAATATACATTAACATCTTGCAAAGATGCATTTTTGTTAGCACAAAGCAATGAAAACTTGATGAATACTTGTGAAATTGCCAAATTGGTTTTAAATTAAACCATTAATAAGTTGCGTTGCGCGCCACAATGCGTCCTATTTATTATTTTATTAATTTATTCTGTCTAATGCCAGACGATTTTACTCATCAAGAGCAGAGTGCTGGCACTGAATGGGTTAATCAGGCTATCTGCCTGGATGTGTCTAGTTAATCTGGCTATATCTGCCATGTGTCAAGTTAACCATTAAGTTGCATTGCACCCCAATGTACCCTATTTTATTATTTTACTCTGTGCCAGACAATTTTACTTGTCAAGGGGAGAGTGCTGATACTCAATGGGTTAAATTTGTATCAAACATCACATAATGCATCTTCCCATCTATCAGCAACTACCACAAGGTTATAAAAAACCTAAAACATACAATTATACTGTAATTTCTACCACCTCACACTAATTAATATTGATTCAATTTATCTAAACTCCTATAACATACAATGACATAGTACTGTACATACCTCTCCCTTATATATTGGGACTTTAGTCCCACCATAAATTGGAATGTAGCAACTAGCCAATAAAACCTGTGAAATAAAATAAGAATAGTTAGAGAATACAAAATAGCTATATACAGGGTTCGTACACTTTCTCCCATTTAAAATTACATGACTTTTCAATGACTTCCCAAGACCATTTTTTCAAAATCCATGACCTGGAAGTCTGGAATTTCTGAAATTCGTTAATATTCTAATGATAACAGATATAATAAAAGAACAAAATTCACTTCGCTCTTGCAAAAATCCGTTATATAACAACAATTCATATTATTGTTATGACTGGTAAATTGAAATAAGTAAAATACTTCGTTAATGTTATGTATGATTTTCCAGGATTTCAAGGCCTGGATTTTGGAATATTGAAATTCCATGACTTTCCAGGTTTTCCAGGACCCGTACGAACCCTGTATATATTCCATAACAGGTTTATTAACACAGTGTTTTGATCACTGTATATTTATTTAACACACATAATAGGTTTATTCAGTGGTGTGGAAGTGAAACGATAACAAGGAGGGCTGTTATAGGGCAGTGGGGTGACAAGACATGGGGGTGACAAGGTGTGAAGGGTGCAACATGATAAACATGGAAAGTTGCAGTAATTATTTTTGGTTCGCATCTAGTAATTCTTCAATTGCTGTTTTTTGAAAATTAAATGAGTTTTTCCTTGTATTATTATCTTTCTCAAAGTGAATATTTTCCTTTTTCCTGCTTCGCAAAACTCATGTAGTTTTTCGGCAGCCATCTTGTTTTTCACTACTTTTTCACTACTTGCCGTATATGAGCTGATATACGGCGAGTAATTCAACCAATCAGATTGCAGAACAGCTCATATACGGTGAATGACTATATCTATATCTATCTATATCTATATCTATATCTATATCTCTCTATATATATATCTCTCTCTCTCTCTCTCTCTCTCTCTCTCTATATATATATATATATATATATATATATATATATATATATATATATATATATATATATATATATATATATATATATATATATATATATATATATATATATATATATATATATATATATATATATATATACTTATGAATACCAATAAACATACTTATGAATATAATATACTAGCTGTTGAATGTGTCCTGGTTCCACACAGAATACATGCACTTAGCCACTCAATCAGCCGTGTAGGTAGTCATAGCAACAGGTCATGCTATGCACATTTTTAATGTTTTGCATTATTCAAACCTTTAGAAATGTACTGTCTTCACCCTATTTGGATAGCATAGCATGACTAGTTGCGATGGCTAGCTTCCACCACTGCACCCAATACAGTAGATTGGCCTGGAACTGTCATATTTACCTGTATAAGGTCATCCCGCGACGCAAATTGCGACACAATAGAATTTTCACACTGAGGAAATCTTGAAACGGAAACGTATAGCTTCCCATTAGCACGTTTGTGTGCGTCCTGTGGTAGGAATCTCTGCAAGCCATCATCAAGATGTTGCATCAGGTTAAATGATGGATTCAATGCACCCAAAAAATACCTGCGGACCTTGGTAGCCAGTTCCGTGGAAAATTGAAGGTCATGTTCAAGAGGTGTAGATGTTGCCAGCAATGCGGCTACTAGGGAACCAGCAGAAGCACCGCCATAGCCGCGTATATCTTTCATAATATTTTTACCATGACGTTGTAGGCACGATATCACACCGAAATGATATATGCCGTGAAAACCACAACCTGCAAAGGAAAGATTCATCCTTTCATAGTATATCGATCATTACAGAAATACATCAATAAATATAAATCACAGATAAATGTATTCATTATTAAAGCCATATTGTTTGTAAACAAAAACCCTATTTCTCTTCTGTGCCATGAACACTGGCACTGGGGAACTTGTAGGTATTTATAGGAAATCTATGGATATTTGGGAATAGCCAACTTTAAAAACGGCCTGTCAAACGTTCAGCGGATGCTCCACAAAGTCTAAAGAACAATCTATTGTGATTTTTCAAATCTCGTGTTGTATTACAGACTTGTGGTGTTTTATAGTGAAAATTTTTTAAAAATGACTTTGTTTCACTTTGGAAATTGTGTTGCGTTGGCGTATTTTCCGTATTTTATATTGTATAAATGTTCTGGTCTGTAAGTATCCAAACTTTGTATCAATTAATAAAATGGGAGCTGAAACTAGGTTGTGAATATAGTGATTCTGTGATTGTATACTATTCTACTCTAGTTTGGGTTAGAACGTTGTTTACAAGTATAAAAGCGCTTTTTAGGACACTTACCGTAGTTCCACTGCCTTCAAATGATCTGTAGTTGTCCTGTAAACCCTGAGTTCTTAATTCAAAGTTAGATAGTTTTTAAATTTTTGAATTGGACTTAATGGAGTTTATCCAGTATAAATAAAATTAGTTTAGTTTTTCCTGTAGGCTGCATTATATTAACACTGGATGAATATGAGATTACCTTACTGCATGACTCGAGGTAGCATTGGGATTGACTATGTCATGCATGGGTGTTTGTTACAGGTGATGTCAATAAACTTGGCATCCGGTGTCATAAACCTCCGACTATAAGCCCTGGGCTTATATACATCATGGACAGGCATATAAAGAGCAATTTTAAATGAGAACACACCATATTATTAGGCTATAGTATTTCAGAAAGTATATTTTATTTCCGCTTTAAAAGATCTTTAAACATGAAATTACTGCATGCATGCGAAAAAAACTGAAAGCAATGCGAACTTTCGTAAGCGATTTTTGATGGGCTTATACAAGGGGGGGGGGGG